>JAXGGA010017032.1:0-25297 GCA_038373865.1 Uloborus plumipes | reverse complement strand
TAAAATATGTTTTTGTTTTATAAATGTTATTGTTTTAATACACCTATATTTAGCTTTCACCATGAATGGCCATCAAAGCTTTCTCTGTGAAATATTGAAACGCAATTCTGCATTAGCGAAGTGAATTAAATAGGGTATGTAAAAGCCAAACTTTCAGTAGTTATGTACTCTAGATACTTGAGCGCGTTCTCTTAGAATCAGAAACCTAGAAGTCTTAATTTTTGTATGGAGAAAATATTTTTTATTCATAAAATAGTTTTTAAAAGCCTGATTTTACCCGAAATAGCTTTAAAGGCAATTTATCAAAAAAACTCACTACGATCTCAATAAATTGAAGTGGAATATCATGTAACAATGAGGTTTGTTTAGTCCAAACCCTTTTAAAATGGCTTATCGCCCATATACCCTAGTGACCCTACCGTCCTTATAACACTATGGATGTTGATGGCAGGGATAGTCAATGATTTAAATCAATTGAGATTTTTAAAAAAAGTCATTGATTTTAAAACTAACTTGTGTTATTATAAATTTGTATAAAATTCTGCATCTTGGACAATCCGCCAACTTCATTATATATTGTGCCAGTATTGCCATTGGCGAGCTTATGATTTCCATCTCGATAGAAATCGGAAATAAAGGAACAAATGCGATATTCCGACCTTAGTAAGGCCTTGGCAGACCTTTTTCGCTGTTGGCGCCAAAAAAAAAAAAAGGAAAAAAAACGTAATACCCGTCGCCAGGCATATTCGCTGTACTACGATGCCAATGAGCGTCTTAGCATATCGATCTTGGCGAATGCTCATTTTTGCCACCAACGGAAAAAACGAAGATAAACATGCACAAGTATCCTACAATATTTATGCAATACAATTATAACACAATATGAAAGGTTTTTCAATACACTTTACCTTAGGAGTTTTTAAAAATGCTTGTACAAAAAAGGTTGTGCAGGTATGTTCGCCTACTTTGGGAAATTATCCACTCAACAAAATGGATGAAAAAGACGGTGAAATCCCAAAAATGTTAGTACCAAAATTGCAATTTTGGTTGATGAAATTCTTTAAGAAAAATTTCGAGAAAAAAAATGGTTTTACTTTTTCTCTTATTCGTAATCTTCCCCAATTAATCCCCCTTATTATTTCTAAAAATTTGTTAAACCATCTTCATTATGAAAACTCACAGTTCTTTTTTGAACATGTAATTAAGCAAGATAAACATTTAAAATCTCCCCTTCCTATTGTGTGTAAGGTATGTACTTTTAACGTGCGTTGGAGCCATGTGATGGATTCGAATGGGTATTTATGTGACAGCCGGTGTCGGGTTCTACAAAATGAAGATCTCGATTTACCGGCGCTGAAATGTGCAAAGACCTTTCTACTAGATCATAAAGTTTCTGGTACGCGTTGTTCCCACCCGTCTGAATGTATGGAAGTACCATGGCAAAATCCATTCTTTCATAACAGAAAATATAAGTATACCCACTCCTATCACCCCTACAGCAACCAAAAACATTTTAACCCGCCCTCGCCTTTCTCGGTTTCCCGTGCCAAAAACCCAGCAGAGACCCTCGACTGCATGAACCCCTGTTATATTTTCTTTTATTCCAAATTTTGATTCTTCTATTTCGAAACTATTTTGTCAAACCCCCCCTATTGTTTTTCCGTAATGTTAATTCTATGTAATTTATAAGTTTCTTCTTTGAGTATAGTTTCGCCCAGTCTGGTCATTGTGTGAGGTAGCAAAAAAAGATGACTTGCTTTTCGATGTCATGCCGCTTTTTTCGTGTAGCGCCAATAACAATTTCCGTATGTCCAGCAAAAAAATTTCCTCCAACGTTCAATTTATACTGGCAGAGTAACAACCACGACCCCCCCCACCTTATACTGAGCTGTCCCCCCTTCCCACATCATTTTCCTCCCATCGACTCTTTTGTTTCTGAGCATATAAATCCGTAAGCCCATTCAAGATATATCTTTCTATTATCTTATTGTCATTGAACTGAACTAGTCATGCGAGGTATCAAATAGGTATATTTCCACTTTTCAATAACCCTACTTTCCACGTTAAAAATTCCAGAAATACCTCTTTGTTTCGCAATTACACGTTTAAAAAGTGACACTATACGGAGTTTTGGCGCCACCCCGGTACATAACCGTAAGTTGCGGCGAGAGCTAGAACAAAGATAAAAGACGACTCATTTTTAATAACAGTGTACAACTAATATGTATGTCAATTAGACGCTACACACACCGAACTCATAAATCGGGGAGGTAACTGATTGTATAGGAGAGAACGAAACAAAAAACCTAAACAAACAATTTTGAAACTTTAATACTTCACTAAAATAAAGCTTCGGAAAGTTACCTAAATGTTTCATACGGAAACTTTATTTTAAGAGTATATCGAGAGTTAAATTCCTTCAAAATCTCACCTATAGAGCAAAACATACCTCACCTACCATCCACGACGAACGAAAAGAAGAAACCTTCATACAGTGCTGCTCACAATCAGGGTTACCATACTCACTGAGTCATCACTGCAGAAATCCACCACCGGCTGCGCAAGAGCACGTCCATGACCTCCACAGACATTGCGTTTCTGCGCGTCCGGTGGTGCCATACCGGAAAATATCTATATCTGCCTTCGGTGGCGTCGAGGAGGTCGTATAACGGCATTTTGTACGCGACTCTTTTATTTTGTAAAATTTTATACATATATATTTTTTCATTGTGAGCGATTCCATACCAAATCACCGAAAATAAAAAAGTTGGTCGCACGACCGACTCGGATTTTTTTTTAATTTGGTACACAGATTGATGGTATAGAGGTATGAAAAAGCCCAAAAGGAAAGTTACCTGCTCCACTTATTTTCTGAGATACATGCCCTCAAAGTTTGTCCGCCACGTCAAAATACTAAAAAAGTGATGTTATTTAATCATTTTTTATAAAAAATCGTACTCATGCAAAATAAAAGTGTTAGATATCTATGGAAACTAGTTACTCCAGGCATTCTGAAAAAAAATACTAGAACGTTCATAATGAAAATTGCCAAGGTACAGGGCTCTTTGAAGTTGTCACCACAAAAACTTGATTTTGCAGATTTTGCTAAAATTCAGGCATTTATTACAAAAAAAGGCAAACAAAACCAAAGGTTTTCTCACTTTCTGGTAGTGTACAGGTCCTCCCTGTAAATTGCTACGCAATAAATTTTTTGGGTTTCTCACTCCTTCTTGGAAATATTTTAGCTTAAAGATAAGCCGTAAGGCAAAAAATGCGTTTTTGGCCATCTTGGCAGCCATTTTTCTCATAAAGGGGGAGCAGTAGAAACTTTAATTTTTTTTTTAAACAAGCCACTGATATGTTAGCTATTCACAGGAAAAGAGTTTACTTTTGGTTATTTCTCCCATTAAGAGATATCCTGCTGACAGTATATGCATGTTTTTCGCGACGACCATATGCTTTTGTTCCCCCTCTCATGGACTTAAAATTAATTAAACCAAAAAATAATGATATATTTATTATTAGCTGTATTATCTACCCAATATGTCATGAAATTTAATTTATTAAATCATTGAACAATAAATTAGATAATTGATGAAAAAAAGAAAAAGTATTTCTCTGATGCCTGAGCATTATGCATTCATAATTATAAAGCACTAAATACTTTCTTGAGAAATTAATTAACATAAATGAGCTCTAAATATTTATATTATAAGCAATACCCAATCTTGTGATTGGGATACTCCTGTTTTTAATTGAAGAATTTCTTGAATATCACATGAATATCAGGAAAATAAATGAGGTCTTTTCGTTTGATGTAGGATATTTTATGACAAATTTCATTTGATGGGCTACTAACTGAGCATGGTGATAAAGAGCTATTAATTTCAGCATCGAATTCCATTTTACCTTATTAACAGTTAAATATTTACAAAATAATTAAATAAATAATTTAATATAAAGCCATGCTTGAAGAATTAAAATTAGTGCAACTAATTTATTCCCATACTGATCTTTACAAAATTGACATGCGTTGAGCACTGATAAGAACTGACAAGAAAAAGTTTACTCACTAAAATATTAGTTCACAGATACTATAAAGCATACATTCTATTTTCCACAAAATAATACTGCAACAAAGAACAAGGGTATCCTCCTGTTTATAGCCATCAATCAGGAACATCCAATCACAAGATTGGGTATTGCCTATGAGATAAATATTCGAAGCTCCTTTATTTTAATTGATTTTTCAAGAAATTCTTTAGTACCTACCCCTTTATACCCTTGTTCTTTGTTGCAGTATTATTTTGTAGAAAATAGAATGTACGCTTTATAGTATCTGTGAACTAGTATTTTAGTGAGTAAACTTATTCTTGTCAGTTCTTATCAGTGCTCAACACATGTCAGTTTTGTAAAGATCAGTATGGGAATAAATTAGTTGCACTAATTTTAATTCTTCAAGCATGGCTTTATATTAAATTATTTATTTAATTATTTTATAAATATTTAACTGTTAATAAGGTAAAATGGAATTCGATGCTGAAATTAATAGCTCTTTATCACCATGCTCAGTTAGTAGCCCATCAAATGAAATTTGTCATAAAGTATCCTACATCAAACGAAAAGACCTCATTTATTTTCCTGATATTCATGTGATATTCAAGAAATTCTTCAATTAAAAACAGGAGTATCCCAATCACAAGATTGGGTATTGCTTATAATATAACTATTTAGAGCTCATTTATGTTAATTAATTTCTCAAGAAAGTATTTAGTGCTTTATAATTATGAATGCATAATGCTCAGGCATCAGAGAAATACTTTTTCTTGTTTTCATCAATTATCTAATTTATTGTTCAATGATTTAATAAATTAAATTTCATGACATATTGGGTAGATAATACAGCTAATAATAAATATATCATTATTTTTTGGTTTAATTAATTTTAAGTCCATGAGAGGGGGAACAAAAGCATATGGTCGTCGCGAAAAACATGCATATACTGTCAGCAGGATATCTCTTAATGGGAGAAATAACCAAAAGTAAACTCTTTTCCTGTGAATAGCTAACATATCAGTGGCTTGTTTAAAAAAAAAATTAAAGTTTCTACTGCTCCCCCTTTATGAGAAAAATGGCTGCCAAGATGGCCAAAAACGCATTTTTTGCCTTACGGCTTATCTTTAAGCTAAAATATTTCCAAGAAGGAGTGAGAAACCCAAAAAATTTATTGCGTAGCAATTTACAGGGAGGACCTGTACACTACCAGAAAGTGAGAAAACCTTTGGTTTTGTTTGCCTTTTTTTGTAATAAATGCCTGAATTTTAGCAAAATCTGCAAAATCAAGTTTTTGTGGTGACAACTTCAAAGAGCCCTGTACCTTGGCAATTTTCATTATGAACGTTCTAGTATTTTTTTTCGGAATGACTAGAGTAACTAGTTTCCATAGATATCTAACACTTTTATTTTGCATGAGTACGATTTTTTATAAAAAATGATTAAATAACATCACTTTTTTAGTATTTTGACGTGGCGGACAAACTTTGAGGGCATGTACCTCAGAAAATAAGTGGAGCAGGTAACTTTCCTTTTGGGCTTTTTCATACCTCTATACCATCAATCTGTGTACCAAATTAAAAAAAAATCCGAGTCGGTCGTGCGACCCCCATTCGGTGATTTGGTATGGAATCGCTCTTGTACTTCTTATTTTACTAAAAAGTCATGTAATGCTGCTTAATATCTGTATTTTCTTTACTATTTCTGTGCAGTGTTTCATAATTTTGTTGATATTAAAAGTGATTAGAATCATATGTATTTGCATTGAATCCAGTTTTACATCATAGTTTTTTGGTGAAGCTTTACTTCAAAGGTGTTTTTGTATTTGTAAAAACTTAAAGGTAAGTTGTTCATAAATGTAAATTAATTTATAACTGCAGTTTCTAACTTTTTTTCTAAATCAAAAAAATCGGATTTATATCAAAAATATTTTTTTATTAAAAAAAATCATTGATTTTTTTACACCCTGATGTTGAACAATGGACTTGAGGGGTTTTAATTCTAAACAATTCAATTGTTCTCGTTATTTTCAGTGCTACTTTGTTCGTAGGTTTTGTTTTTCAAGAAATTAATACTCTTACTAACATTTTTCATTTTTTTTAAATTTAATCGATTTAAAAGATTTAACCAATTTTCTTAATTTTTCTCTTGTATATCGAAATTGTTTCATTGTTTTAATTTTCTATAACGTATTTTGTTTGCATATCTTAATTGCATATTTCCTTACTTGGAAAAGAAGTTAACAGATGTTCCTATCTCATAAATTCTTATTTCAATTTTGTTCTTTTAAATTTTTCATAGTGAAGAAGAAGAACTCGAAGAAAATGAAAATTGTCTTAAGTGTATCCAAGCTGTAACTCAAGTATGTAAGGGTTTATTTATTTTTTTTTTTGTTATTATTATTTATTGTTTCAAAAATTAAATAATTGTAATAATTTGTTTTAGATAGGAAATCTGACATCGCATCCTGTTATAATAGCCGATATTGAATGGAGATTGAATATAATTCAATTTTTGTTTTTGCATTCATTTTTTACTGTTAAAGAACCTACTTCCGAAATTGCCCATGTAAGTATCTGGCAGACCATTTACACTTTATTCAGTACTTTTAATTTGAATATGTTAATAATCCTTAGTGTTTCATTTAATATACCCAAAGAGTTTGCTTTTTTCACTAGAAATCTTGAATTGGTTTTTATTACAAAATTTTTTTTTAGTAGAGTAATACTTGAAATATGTTTTTAATTTTTTAAAACACGAGTTTTGACTTTAGCTACTTATTAAATAGAATTAATTCTTTCCGAAGTCTGTTTATTTGTTTTTTCAATCGGTATTAAACTTAACCTTTAGGAACCGGGCGGTACACATGTTGTACCATAAGTCTTTTTTATTTAGAGGACGGGGTTGAAATTTTCACTCGAACCCTTTGGAGCAGGGGATTTTTTCAAGGTTTCATTCGTCTGGTACAACAGTTTATACCTTCTCTTTTCAATGGAAAAGAAATCTGTGGTTCAACTGTCGTACTACCTGGGTCGAAAGAAACAAAAAAAAAAAACAGCCCGGACCCAAAAGGTTAAAGAATTCTATTTTATTCCTTCAAAAAAAAAAAAATGGTGAAATTTTTTTTCCATTCCGATTGAAAGAAATATAAAACTGTTTTAATGATATGACGTATTTCTTGTGATACATTTTATTTTAGTTGAAACTGTTAAACTATTGTTCAATTACACTGTTCGACAAAAAAAAACCTTGAAAATGCTTCTGGTATTTTGAAGGCTGATTCTTATGTAAAATGAGCCCCTGAATCCGAATATGACCCCCGTTTTCCCCCATCACGTCCCAATTTTTTTTTAAACGCCCCCCTTTTTTTTTCATTTTTCCTTAGTTTCAGGGCTATAATATTTTTTTTGGAGGGGAAAGGAGCCTTATATTCACCAATAAATTTTTTTGGATGTCAAGAGAGACTCAAAGTTTAAAATCATGAGCACCGAGAAAAAATCGGGGAACTTGGGGGGGCGTGGCCCCCCAAAATATTTGAAAAATCACCAAAAACGATCTTTTTATTCTAGTTTCTTTAAAAAGACCTTTAAAACATTTTTTTCGGTGCAGAACCAGAGTATAGGATCCGCTCCTATGGCTCCTGGGTCAGAAAAAATTTTCACGCTGTAAAATTTTTTAAAAAAAATAAAATAATGCTTTAAAAATCGCACTTTGCACTCGAGTTTTAAAGCAGGTTTTCAGCCAAAAAAAACAAAATTGTGGCTGATTCTTATGTCAAATGACCCCCTATTTCCAAACATGACCTCAGTTTCCCTCCTCCACCCCCTCTTTCCAGAGAGTCCCCACCCCCAATTCAGAGTCATTTTACTAATTCGGAGGGGAAAAGTACATTACGTAACCCGTTAACATAATTCTAAAAGGCAACAGAGGTTCAAAGTTCAAAATCATGTACATGTGTACCAAAAATATAAACTAGGGCGGTATACCTCCCCCCTCCCCCCCAAAAAAAAAAAGAAAAGAAAATTCAATACTCTGATTTTTCACAAAAAAAAAAAAAAAAAGGTTTAAAACATCTTTTAGAAAAACAAGAAAAGAAGTTTTTTTTTTTTTTTTTGGGGGGGGGGGGGTTCACTGCCATAGTTTATATTTTTGGTACACATGTACATGATTTTGAACTTTGAACCTCTGTTGCCTTTTAGAATTATGTTAACGGGTTACGTAATGTACTTTTCCCCTCCGAATTAGAAAAATGACTCTGAATTGGGGGGGGGGGGAACTCTCTGGAAAGAGGGGGTGGAGGGGGGAAACTGAGGTCATATTTGGAAATAGGGAGTTATTTGACATAAGAATCAGCCACAATTTTGGTTTTTTTTTTTTTTTTTTTGGCTGAAGACCTGCTTTAAAACTCGAGTGCAAAGTGCGATTTTTAAAGCATTATTTTATTTATTTTTTTTTTAATTTTACAGCGTGAAAATTTTTTCTGACCCAGGAGCCATAGGAGCGGATCCTATACTCTGGTTCTGCACCGAAAAAAATGTTTTAAAGGTCTTTTTAAAGAAACTAGAATAAAAAGATCGTTGTTGGTGATTTTTCAAATATTTTGGGGGGCCACGCCCCCCCCCCCCAAGTTCCCCGATTTTTTCTCGGTGCTCATGATTTTAAACTTGGAGTCTCTCTTGACCTTCAAAAAAATTTATTGGTGAATATAAGGCTCCTTTCCCCTCCAAAAAAAATATTATAGCCCTGAAACTAAGGAAAAATGAAAAAAAAAGGGGGGCGTTTTAAAAAAAAATTGGGACGTGATGGGGGAAAACGGGGGTCATATTCGGATTCAGGGGGTCATTTTACACTGCGATGCAAAAGTTTAGACAAATGGCAAATATGTGAATAAAAAGAAAACTATTCAACGAAATGCTTTCAAATTTCTACTGCAGGTACACAATATGGTCCCAAATACGTGTATGGAGTTCTTAAAAATATAACTGGAACCAAATTTTGGACATTACAAAAGACATTTTTTTACATTGTTGCAAAAGTTTAGACAATAGTCAGATTTTATGCAAATATCCCTTGAAATGTGATTGGTGGAGGAAAGGCGGGACTTAATTATTCAATTATAAAGTGCAGAGATTGCTAAATAAATAATCAAGGTCTCAAAAGCTCTGTAGTTCTCGTGTAAAGAAGATGAGACAGTTTGGAAGCCGTAATTTGAAAAGGAACCTACTTTATTAATTTTTTGTCTTTTAAATCGGCTCTAGTATGGTAATACGTTGTTTTTTACTTTGTGGAGAGTAAATTCAGACATGCGTATCGATCAAAAGACCAAGAAAAATGATATTTCTTAAAGATGAAGGAATTGAAAAAACGGCTCGAATTGACGATTTGCCCTGTAATCCTACAAAACTTCAACTTGGGTCAAGAACAGCACGTGACAGCATAAGTAGATGAACAACTGAATCGAAATGCATAAAAAAACAAAGAATTGTGCTTTAGCCTTTTTGGACAGAGTGTCCCAAATAAGCCAGATTTTAATGGTAAAAGCAGCACAACATATGATCATTGGATATTTCTCAAGTCCCGCGAATATAATTATAATCCATCTAGTCTATCCCAATTTTAATAATTTTTATCAAAGAAAGTACCATTCATTTTTTAGTCACGATGATACGTATGCTGCTTTTCACATTAAAATCTGGCTTATTTGGGACACTCTGCCCGAAAAGGCTCAGGCACAATTCTTTGTTTTTTGAATGCACTCCGATTCAGTTGTTCATCTACTTATGCTGTCACGTGCTGTTTTTGACCCAAGTTGAAGTTTTGTAGGATTAAGGGGCGAATCGTCAGTATGAGCCGTTTTTTCAATTCCTCCATCCTTAAGAAATGTAATTTTTCTTGGACTTTTTGATCGATACGCATGTCTGAATTTGCTCTCCACAAAGTAAAAAACAACGTACTACCATACTAGAGCCGATTTAAAAGACAAAAAATTAATAAAGTAGGTTCATTTTCAAATTTCGGCTTCCAAACTTTCTCATCTTCTTTACACGAGAACTACAGAGCTTTTGAGATTTTGATTATTTATTCAGCAATCTCTGCACTTTATAATTGAATAATAAAGTCCCGCCTTTCCCTTTACCAATTACATTTCAAGGGATATTTGCATAAAATCTGACCATTGTCTAAACTTTTGCAACAATGTTAAAAATTGTTTTTTGTAATATCCAAAATTTGATTCCAGTTAAAATTTTAAGAACTCCGTACACGTATTTGGGACCATATTGTGTACCTGCAGTAGAAATTTGAAAGCATTTCGTTGAATAGTTTTCTTTTTATTCACATATTTGCCAATTGTCTAAACTTTTGCATCGCAGTGTACATAAGAATCAGCCTTCAAAATACCAGAAGCATTTTCAAGGTTTTTTTTTGTCGAACAGTGTTACTCATCTGAAGATTACTATTTACATGAATGCTTTTTACTTACTTAAAACGTTGATTTATGTTTAAAAATTGAAAATGTAACATTTGAATTATATCTGAATATTGTTTTCTGTACAGAGTAACTTAATGCTTAAATGATTTTTGTGCCTACATTTCAGTTACTGATGTGTTATATGTTAGATTTTATGGTAACACCACAAAATATTTCGTAAAATAAAACACATTTAGCATTAAAAGAAGTGTTTAAAATGTCCTGTTATGTGTTATTATTCTAATGCATTTGTAAAGTGTTATGAGTTAAATTCAACATTTGAAATGTTTTCAGGATAATACCACTACATCCTCCCATTTTTTAAAATAAGATTTCTCATGATCTTTTTTTTCCACTTTTTTCATGACAAACATCATGAATTTCAAACTGCCAGCTTTTACATTAGGCTTAAAATTTATGCACTTTTTATTAATATTATTTAAGCAATAGAAATGCTTTTGCATGCCAGTCCCGATTTTTTACTCATTTAAAATTCAATTGCATATGCTTCTGTAACACTATCTCATTTTTGTCTACTTTGTGATTTTGCTGCTTTGTTATTAATAGCTTTGTTTTTACTATATTTTTCAACCAGTCTTATATTTTATTTTTTGCGGATAACTTGCACACTTATCTTTTTGCCACTCCTGTTCAAAAATTTCTGTGCAGTTGCGCAATTATTCAAGTCAACATTCACAAAATTTAGTGTAAAGCTGCCTGAAATTTTTATGTTTTCTTTTTCTTTTTTTTAAAATCCTATGTCTTACTTTTAATTTGTTGTTTTATTTTCAGTGTGATAAAGTGACCAATCTTCCTGGCTCTATGCAAAAAGCATTCATGAATACTTTCTACAGAGCTGTGGACTCCCTCCATCATCGGACTGAAAATCAGTCTGCTCCGTTTGAGAAGTTTATCCAGCAGTTAATTTTACTGTCTGACTATGCGGATCAGCTTTTATCTGCAGATGAATACGTTACTCCAATTTTTTCAGTTCAAAAGGTATGTTGTTTCTTTATTGGAACATCTTGAAATCTTTCATTTGATGTTGGTAAAATCAACTCATGTTTGCTTACTGATGGAAACAGCCAGTGTCAAAGAATCTCATGACACTAAAATTATGAACAAGGCCATGCAAGGGAAATCCTTCCCCCAGCTGAGTTCAGTTTATAATATAATTAGCCATTTTGTGGTAGTTCTTGACAAGATATCTTGTTCATTAGAGATGTAACACTGGAACTGGTGAAAAGCAGGTCGGTTAAATACTTGCAGCTGGATCATTGCTGTAAGTAAAAGACATATATTTTTAGCTATTTTTAAAAATAAACAACAACATGGCTTACAACATTTAAATAGTATTTCATGATAGATTTGTTCTCAAATACATATTACAAATTAGAGATGAGCTGGGTTCGGCCCGAGACGGACTCGGACCCTTTAACTTCAAGCAGTTTTCGGGCTCGATCTCATATTAAGACAGTCAGTCTTTATACAAACAAAACATTCACGGAATAAAATATTGGGGTACTTAAAGAGCGTGAGAATAGTTTTTCTTAATGGCCTTTATATTGTAATATTTTATATTTTATTTTGACATATTTATGTATATATTCAAAGCGAAAGTAGCTACTTTAATATTTATCTCCAAGCTTTGTGTGATGTAATGCAAGTGGTATTATTTTTTTAAGTATAAAAGGAAATTTTTAATTTTGTGTGGCACTGCTGAGTTTGTGAACGGAAGTAAAATAATACCAGTATTACTACTACTACTACTACTAATAATAATAATGGTAATAATAATAAAAGGGTAAAATCAGAAAATAAATGAACATTTGTTAGCGCTATATTTTTCTTTGTGAATTTGCATTTTTATCTTGATTCTTCTTTGATTTTCAAGAAAATTAATATGCATTTAGCGTTAAAAAGTTTTAAAACTTTTCTAAAAATGTACCCGATATTTGAAAACAAAAATAATATGTTTCTTAATTTTATCATTTTTGCATTATGCTTGGACTGTTACATTGTATATTGGTTTAGTTGTAAAAACTGCAAAATTGAACTGGATGCTAAGTTCTATAAAGTAATAGGACTTCTACTTTTTTTTTTAAATTACAAATGAAATTTTCATTCTATTTCATTTTTTTGGGTAAATGCATGTTACTTAAAATATGAAACAAAGATATCGCGTGGTAATTTTAATGTTTCTTTTTTTTTTGCTTTCTGTAATGTGAAAAACTTTTTTTTTTTTGAAATATTTAAAAATGTTTCAATTGATAATTGCTGCACATGAAAAACTAAAATAATAATAATAATAATTCAAAAAGCTAGCACCCACTTATAATATATTTGCGATTGCTATTACAATATACCATATGGCAGTGCATCCCAAGTGGAAATTAAAAATATATATTGATGTTTGATACACTCAGGATCGGGCTCAAAACAAGACTATCACTCGGGCTCGGATTAAAAATTCTTGGGCTCGGGCCTTCAAAAGTGAGCCCGAACTCATCTCTATTACAAATAATATAGTATATCACTTGCTGTAAAGATTAATTTTATGTACAGTAACCTCTTGTTATATCATGCAATTCAAAAATGCGATATAGTTGAGGTCATGAAAAGTAAATATTCAATTAATGTGTAAATTAATGACAGGTGCTAATACAAAAAATTAGTTTTTTACCACATTAGAAAGATTTTTTTAAATAAAAATAAAAGAAAATTTCCTCACTAAATGGTTCTTATAATAAAAATAACTCAAAATATTTGTATGGTTTTATTTTTAAGCTCAAATCCAAAAATGCTACTCAACTGCAATAAATTCATTAATGTGCCAGTTTTTTTTTTGGTTTTAAAAATTAAAAAAAAAAATAGAAAGAAGCACTTATCTGAGAAAAATATTTTTTTTTCTATTTGGTCAAGTGTAACGCAACCCCTTTTTCTTTGTTTATTGCTTTTTTTAATATAATTTTACGGGAGACAATACGCTATATCAGCGGTTCCCAACCGGTGGTTCGCGAACCCCCAGGGGTTCGCGAGGTGCCTGAAGGGGGTTCGCCAAATTTATATTGTAATGGCGGACTTTTAAATATTTTTGTAAAAAATAAAGAAATATTCAATTTACATTCATAGTTATTGCTCTTTTAAAATTTGAAAACAAGTCAGATTTTTCCATCTCTATCTGGCTCAAAAAAAAAAAAAAAGTCTCTAAAAATATTTCAGTGGTTTAAATAACCTTGATAAAATGCAATTTTCTTTTTCCTTCCAAAACACGACAAAAAGAAATATCCCTCTGACTAAATGTTCAAGTGGGGGCATGCAGAATCGTTGAATTAGCTGTGGCGGGGGTAGCGACAGCCTTGAAAAGGTGCCATCAAGAGGTTTCATGAAGAATATGCATTCGCAAGTAGAAAAAAAAGAAAAAGAAAGAATAGTCAAGCAATACAAAATTGGTGGATCGTGAACCTTGTGGATTATATGACAGCAAAAGGCTCCAAATTGGAAATTTATTACTGAATTTTACTCAGTTCTCTTTTTTTGGTAACATATAATGTTAGTTTTTAAGATAAGAGTCGCATCAATAGACTCATGTACAGAAAGGATTTTCCTCATACACATATCTGAAAAATAAATACCGAAATAGACTAAATGCAGATCTGAGACTGAGACTTTCAGACATCAAACCCAACTATCAACTCCTTTGTTCCCTCAAGCAGCCACAAATATCCCATTAAGTTTTTTTCTTCAAAATCAAGGTATGTTTTAAGAACTAATTTATTTTTTTGAATAACTTGTTTATTATTTTTCTTGTATCTGCAGTTTCAATTTATTAATGTCTCTATTAATCGGTGTTTAAAATAATATTTTTGCATATTGCAATCAACTGCTATAAAAAGGAAAAGCAAATATAGTGTTTTTTTTATTGTTTTCTTACATGTTACTTATTTTAAGACCAGGGGGTTCGCGAAATTTTTCCGATGTTACAAGGGGTTCGCAAAGAGAAAAAGGTTGGGAACCGCTGCGCTATATATTTGAATAAGTGATGTATGAATGGGTTACTGTATCTGAAATTCAGTAAAGTTGATGATTTAGAAAAATGGAACAAAAAAACTTTGCAAGATTTGTTTTGAATTTTATTCTTTTTTTTCTTTTCTTTTGTTTTTGGTATTTCTTCGTCTTCACTGCTGATACTGTCACCTCACCATGTGTCCTCTTATCAGACTCAGTTAGCAGTGAAAGTGTCCAATAATTTTGACTTAAAAATGCTACTATGTTTTCTTTTGTGTCACCATGAATGACACGTTGACTTACTGCATTTCTTTTAAACTATTGTTTTCCATTTTTAGAATCTTTAATTTGTTTTGTAAAGCTTTTAATTTTACTAGCTGTTCTCACTGCAATTTAGTTGCATTTTTATCCAACTCAAGTATCTTGTTAAAAAAATCATTCTTCCTTGTGTCATGTTCCAGTGGTACAATAAATGCAGGAATTGATTAGAATATTATCACGCTGCCATATTAATAATGACAATCATTAAAAATTGGAAAAATTTTTTGAAGTAAGCTTTAGGCAATATGTAATATGTTAAACTTAAATACAATAAAATATCAATAAAATTTAACTTTAGTTTATTTGTGAAAATGGTCTTGTGTTTTATTGTTTTCTTTGTGTTAAAGTGCATAATTAGGTAATGTTAAAACTTTCAGATGGAAGAATCCTGGAAAATTGCTAAATCAATGGTTCACAAGTTAACCAAACAGGGTAAAAAAGATGGCAAACTGGATGAAAGCAATGCTTTCCAAAGCTTATTTCTACAGCTGAGCTTTTTGCTGTTCAATGAAGATGAAAATACAGCTGATATTCTAGAGGTAAGTGTTAATTTTTATGAAGTAACTTGCTAGACATATTTTCATTGCATATGTATGAGTTTTTTTGATTATATAGTAAAGCACTTAAAATATCTTAAGTTAATGTAATCTTAAGATTGTTTTGTGTTTTATTTGTTCTGTACTCTGAAAATTTGTTTTTATATTTATTTATTTATTGCTCTAAATGTTTTTGTATTGAAAATGAGAAGAGATGCATGAAATGCAGTTTAGGAACAGTTAGAGGGTATAGCATCTTGCAGCTCTTTGGATCGTCCAAGCATTGGATTTGTTTACATACATCTATCATTTAAGGTTATCCAAACACCCCAAGTCTTTAAGTGATTGTAATGTGAAGCTAGTGTACCAAATTCGACTAAAATGGAGATTTTTTTAAAATGCAGAAACACATACAAAATACTGTGCATTTGATCATTGGGGATGAGTTAATGAGAATATTGAAAGGCTTGCTGCAAAAAGGAGGTATCTCCATTTCAATGTCTTCAAAATGTCTGTCTATTAGAACTTAAAATAAAGGTTACCTTTTTTGTTCTAATATTTTAAAAAATCCTCTTGTATACTTCTCAGCACAGTTATACAAGAGGATTCATAAAACTTAAAGAAACTTTTAGAGTGCGATTTTCTGCTATAAGCTTTAATGCAGACATTGAAAATGGAGCTACCTCCTTTTTGCAGCAAGCCCTTCAATTAAGAACCTTTACACATTATGAGCAAATTGTAGCTGGTGCATTTCCCAATAACAGCAAAATGTGAGCATTTAAAATTAAACCAAAAAAGGTGCTAATATCCGCTTCCTCTTGTAATATGTTAATATTCTCATTGATTGACACTTATTAAGTCTTTTCTAAAGCTCCTTTCACTCTTTGAAGCTCTTCCATTTTATTAAGTTTGTCATCCGTAGAAAGACTCTGATGATGTTAGATTCCTGTTTCATTGCATGAACTCTACTTCTATGCAATAAAATGAAATTTTAAAGATTTCCAGAAACATTATTTATTTATTTGTTGTTTGGCTCAGTAGTGATGTATCTGGAGTCTTAATAGGCTGTATTGTGTAATAATAATATTTCTTTTTCCCTGGAATAGCTCTCGACTTTCACTTTAAAAAATGCTTTACTTGTTTTGTCTTACTAATGCTCCTCACCCACACTTGAAATTTATTGAAATAAATTTTACCCATTATACAGGGTGTCCACTCCAATCGTGGACCAATAGCTAATTTCTAAACCGTTAGAGATAAGCATATAGTTTATTTAGGAAAAAATCTCCAAATTACGAAAGGAACTTTGGGTCTATTCAATGTTTTTCAAAAAATCAAATTTTGAAAGAGTTACGAAATTTAAATTTTTATACAGCCCCCCAGTCCTATCAATCATATTTAGTAAAACATTCTTGACACTGTAACGTTTAAAACAAAAAAAAAATCACTCTTCTACCACAAAAATTGACCGAGTTATGACGTTTTGAAAAATCAAGATTTTTCATTGTTTCATGACGTCATCGAGAAATCGCTTAAGGGACCGTATGCGAAATCCTTCAAAATCTTGATTTTTCAAAACGTCAGAACTCGGTCAATTTTTGTCGTAGAACAGTGATTTTTTTTTAGTTTTAAACGTTACAGTGTCAAGAATGTTTTACTAAATATGATTGATAGGACTGGGGGGCTGTATAAAAATTTAAATTTCGTAACTCTTTCAAAATTTGATTTTTTGAAAAACATTGAATGGACCCAAAATTCCTTTCATAATTTGGAGATTTTTTCCTAAATGAACTATATGCTTATCTCTAACGTTTTAGAAATTAGCTATTGGTCCACGATTGGAGTGGACACCCTGTATATCACATAACAAGCAAGATTTTAATTTACCGATACCCATTCATAAACAATATAGATAAGTACATCTCTGTAAATAAACATGCAATATGCATCTTTATTTATATAGCATTTTTCTCTACTCATGAATTTTATTTGTGAAATGCATCGCATTTTCATTTCTCTTATAACATTGTTACATAATCTGGTTATTTATCCTTTTTTTTTTTCTAATTTTTTTTAATTGTAGGAATTACATATATGTTGTAAAAAAGCATTAAGCATTCGTAAACATGGAGAAACTTCAGAAGATGGAGAAAATGAGCCTCCTTGGGTAGCTGTTGTGATTGACATCTTGTTATCACTTTTATCGAAGTCTTCTCGTCATTTACGATGTTTAGTCAGTTCTGTCTTTCCATTGTTTTGTCCATTTGTCACCTCAGAAGCACTGCAACAAATTCTTGATGTGAGTATTGACAAATTATTTTTGTATCAACGAACCACTGTAACCTATGTAATTTTTACAACAAAATTTTAGTACAAATAAAAATTTAATAATTTTAATAATGTATTCTGATTGAGCAAAACAGCATTAAGTTATTTTTCCCTCTTCATCTGTTTGTGAATATAGTTGTGAACAGACTTTTTATTCTTATCAGCTACAAACAAATACATTATTTTCTTCTAATTTATCACTGGTTGAAAGCCTTAAAAATGGCAGACATGTAAATATTTTCATTTTCATACCCTGAAGAGGAATAGAAAACTGAGTGTTTGGTGCAGTTTGAATTCTTGACAACTATTTATGATGTGATTGGGCTCTTACTAGCCTTTACAGAGCTGCTAAATTAGTTTTGCCTCGGTATTAAAAATAAGTAGTTGTCACAATTTGAGAGCAAAAATTTTGATTTAACCCCTATATTTTCAAACTAAGGTGCCAAATTTGGTGCCTAAAATGTTGGGTCATATTGAAGCTTTTCCTTCCTAACTCATTGTAATTAAAACCCTTAATTAACATGAAGAGTAAATTTGCAAAAGTAATTTTTAAAACAGTCTGTTTTACAAAGCAGTGACCAACAAAAACTGGTAGCTAATGTGAAAATTAGATTACCAGTGAGCGACCGCGCTTGGTACGGTACAACTCGAAAATTTTGAGGCAAGGCTGAGGTATAAAGCAGAAAGTAACCGCCCTAAGCAAGGGCTGATGCAGGAACATGCAATACACCGCCAACTTGGTTATTTCGATCCATGGACTGCAGTTTCATGCTTATTATGCACTCATCAGCATGGAATACGAAAGTAATCAAGTTAGAGGCAAAAATCCTCTAAAAGAGCAAAGAGAGCCAAAAAAAAAAAAAAAACTGGTAGTTAATGTACAATTAGATTATGTGTGTATTAATGTGCTTTATACCCAAGCTCTGCCTTAAAATTTACGAGTTGTACCGTACCAAGCGCGGTCGCTCGCTGGTATTCTAATTTCACATTAGCTACCAGTTATTTTGACTCTCTTTGCTCTTTTAAGCCCTTATCACACGATCCAATTTGAAGCTACTCCAACTTGGAGCAATCCTCAATTTCGACCAACTCCAAACTTGTTTTTCTACTACGTCATTGCTGCTGTGCAGGGTTGCCGTGCAATATCATCTGCAAGAAAAAAATTTTTATCCCTAAAGCTGGCCACTCCTGATGGCGCCGATCTGTGACGAAGTACTGCAGAGCTTTTCTATTGGTCGGAAAAGCAATTCGGCTCAATTTTATCGCTCTGCACGCAAAATCTTGGACTAAGTTGGACGAGCGTCGGACAATAGAACTGATGACGTCAGTGTTGGCCAAAGTAGTTGAGGCAAATTGGTCTCGCCCGGAATTGGAGGGAATCGGGGGGAAAAGTTGGATTGTGTGATAAGGCCTTTAGAGGATTTTTGCCTCCAACTCGGTTACTTTCGCATTCCATGCTGATGATTGCATAATAAGCACAAAACTGCAGTCCACAGATCGAAATCACAGAGTTGGCGGTGTATTGCAAGTGTTTTATTTTTGTAAAAAAATATTTTCTTCTGTATATTTTACAGTGTTTTTTTTAATATGCAACAAGCAGTATGTAGCATTTCTATTTTTCTAATTTTTTTTATACTCTGGTATGTATGTATTTGATTCATTAAAAATGTAATCTGACAGTTGGGATGAATCAAAGCTGGGAGTATTTTAAAGGCATTTCTGAAGATCCTAATCACAGATGAAGATCCTAATCCTCTAACCTGGAAGCACTATGATGTTTCCTGGTTATGTTTGGCCTAACCGTAGATTGTTCGTTTTGGTGGCTAAAAACTTATCCTAAGCTTTATCATGACACTTAAATATAAATTCCTATTTCTAATGCTGCTTTACCCTACTATAATATCGGTGGTGTTGGCTGATTCATTTTCATTTTTATTAGGATTAAGTTAAAATAGGTTTTTTAGTGGCTGTATTTTTCTGATATTCATCTGTTAATTAATTTTAATCAAGTGATGTCATTAAAAAACTAAAAAGAGAACCTGCTTGCTATATAGAATGTCTAATTAGATAACTATGTGTGTGTGTTTTTTGCAATCTACTGTCAAAACATGCTTTGAAGGCATGAATTATTTGAATGTTACATGTTTTACAAGTGTGTAAAATTTATATGAACTTTTTATTCAATATATTTTTATTCAATAAACAATTTTCATTAGGTCATACATCAAGAAAAGTCTGATGAATCTATTCTTGTTGAGGAATCTGGTAAGCAGTTAAATAATATCCTGAATTTTTTATCACTTCTGGCATTCTTTTTAAGTAATTCAATTTTGCCCTGTAATTCTAGATGAAGGGGAAGAGGATTTAGACTTCAATTCAGGGAGCAGTAGTGATGATGATGATGATGATGATGATGATGATGATGATAAAGCTTCAAATGATGCAGGAGCTGTGGATGAGGAATTTAGAAAAAAAGTTAAAGAAGCACTAGGTTCTGCTGCGGAAATTAGTGATGCTGTAAGCTGTTTTTTAGCGTTTTAGTTGTTTAACTTTCGAATAAATATTTATTTAGCTAAAGTTGTATTGAATTGCAGACATTAGTAACATTTAAATTTGCTCATAAGTTAAAATACAATTTACAATTTATTGGTGTATTGAAACATGTGTATTTCTGTGTGCAGTTTTCCTTCATATTTGTATTATTAAGTTGTTTTTTTATTCCTTTACTTTTCAAGCTTAAAAGTAATTATTTCTCATTGTTTGGTTAGTTTTATTTTTGTTTCCTTAAATATAGTAGAGGTTTAATGACAAACTTTGTTTTGGGCACCAAATAAAATATTAAATGCACTAAAAGTTATAGATTTCTTTCTTTTTATTTATTTATTTATTTTGACTTTCTTATATGAACTGTTAAAAAAAAGATCTTGAAAATTTTTTTGAAATAAATATTTTGTAACTGATGGATTTCTGTTACGTAATGGTGACTTCTGCTAGATAAATAAAATCTTTTTTTTTTCTATTTGGTCAATTTATTTATAGTTCATATTCTCTTTAAGAACTTAGGTTTAACTTTTATAAAAACTTTAGTGGCAACTGTTTGAATTTGAATTCATAAAACTGTTGCAAGTGTAGCATTTTGTATGCATACTGCCCTGAAAAAACTTTATATTTTCTTTTAGCACTTGTAGTTTGAGTGCTTGAATTTTTACTGATTTTCACCTAATCGCAAAGGTGCAAAGGTCTACTTTATTAGTTCAATATATCCTTGAATTGTTAACCTTTTTTTTTTTTTTTTGCTTTATTGCCATGAGCACTGTTTTGAGGGTTTTGCTCAAAAAATATTAGAAAGTTCAGAAAAATTCACTTTAAGTATGACACTTTTGTCCTTTCCAAACATTCAAATTGCAGCTTTTGTTGAATTTGGAAGCCCTCAAAGATGTATAGTTAGAACACAAAAAATAAGATTATTATGAAAAACTAGAAAGTGTTGTAATAAATTAAGTTCTAATAATTTTTATGTGTTTTTTTGTCAACCTTCAGTTCTGTAGTACTTGCCTAGTAAGTGAAGTTAAAATTGTTTATCAGAACAATGGAGGAAATAAATAAATCAGTTCAGCAACCTAATTTAGTAAAAGGTTGATTGTCAAGTTCTAACACAAGAAAAGATGTATTAATTGCAGAGAATAAAATAAATGAATTTTTTTATACTTTGTGCAAAATGTGAAATTCTGCAAAAAACAGACATTTCATAATTTATTTTTTGTAATGTTTTACTTCTGCGTTAAATATTCACAAATGCCTTAAAAAAATTCAATAATTGTCTCTTTGTTTTAGGACTCTGTAGTGTTGTCCGATTCTGAAATGTTCAAAGTTGATGATGCTCTTTCAAAAGCATTTAAAGCTAGAGCAAAGTCTGGGCATACTAAAATGAATGAGGAAGACAAAACACTACTACATTTTAGAATAAGGTAAAAATCATTTTATATTAAAGGCTTTGGAATACTTTTTGACTTTTCTTCTAGCACACTATAAATAAAACAGTGAACAAGTTCTTTCAAATCCTACAGTATTTATTTTCATTCATCATTATTCCTAATCAAAAAAGAGACTTGAGATTAAGGTTTAAACAAGATGATATCTTGGTGGAATGACAAATTTTTCACCCTGCATATTATTTTTCTCTTTTTTTGTGCAGAATAAAAATTAATTATTCTAATTTCTGCCAATTCTTCAAGCAGGAATGTTTGACTTTTGCTGTAAGAAAGAATTTTTTTTGTGTGTGCATGGGGAAGGGATATATGAATCTTATCTTATTAGTATTGTTTGGAAATATTATAAACCATTTGAAAATTCTGAGAAATTTCCAAAATGTATTAAAAATTTTAAATTTAACAGATGAATACACAATGAACTCAACTTTATAACTGGTGAACCTTTTGGTCTATTATTGGCAACAGCTGGACATTTACTGTATTTGAAGCCTAAAATTTTTTATGTTAGAGTTGAATAAATACGTTTTTGTACTTTTGTGCAATCATACTAATAAAACTAAGGAAAATTTTCAAAGCAAGAAAAAGCTTGATTTTAGCAAAACAGTTCGCAACCTCGTACATTCGGGCTTCCAAAGCTTAGCCAAACTTTTAAAGAGCTTTTTCATTTTTCAAATTTATTCATTCATTCATTATCTATTTTGTCAAATAGTTTTTATAATTTTAAGCTAATTGCTTGAATTTGAATACTTCTGTGTATTGCTTTCTACCCAGGGGCGGCCCCAGCGGCGGACATTCCGGACTCCTGTCCGGGGCGGCAAATTTTAGGGGCGGCATTTTGGTTCGAATAATAAAATAAATTTTCTTCAAGGAAAGAAACGTACAAAACAATTTAGCAAATATGATTCTTTTTACACTTAGGAATCCTGAAAGGTATGAATGTAGCGATATTTGCGCGTGATTTTAATGTAGCCATTTCAAGACAACATTTTCGGCTATTTCAACATAGGTTATGAAAACAAACGAATATATATTTATAAAATAAACGAATATTTAGAAACTATAATTGTTAATGGAGACATTTTAAAAAACAAACTAACTACAGCAGATAACTTTAAGAACGTCAAGATTTGGAAATTGTTGAAAGAAGCTCGGGGGCCTAAAGCGTAGTTTTTTTTTTGGGAGGGGAAAAAAATCTCAATTCATCAAATGAAGCGCCGAATTTTACCGAACGAATAAACGAAAAAATAATAAAATGTGAGCATGCATAAATACCTTCATCTGCTGAGAAGAGATATAAAACATCATTGAAAAATAAATAAATAAAATAATGCATGTTTGTAATATTACAAAACTGTCTCACTATTTTCAAATTTTCCGAATCATTAGTAAAAATTTGCCAAATATGAAAAATTTTTGGAGGTCATTGTATCCTCCCACTGGGGTGCCCCTGATACAAGTTTTGCAAATTGTGTAGAGAGAAACAAGGCATATAAATGCACTTGATCGAGAACAAAGGTCTTCAACTTAGATTCTGGGAAACCGTAGGGTTTCTTAGACATTTGAAAGTAGCTCAGCTAGTGATCACTATTTGCTCAATCATAGCACCAAACTTTTAATAAAATTACAATTCTTATAAAGATCAAATGTTGTTTAATATTTCCAAAACATTTCTTAAATATTTCCCTACTCAACAAGAAAAATTATCTTGAATCAAAACTATACTTCATAACTGACACCTCCTAGCTCTTGATAAAAGAAAGAGAACAGCAAATTGATGTAACTACTGACAATCAATTGAAACTAATTATGCATTTTTAGAATGACATTACACAGAATCCTGAAATTTCCAAAAAAGCTGTGAAACATTGTTAATTGTTTCAACATAAGTGGGCGAAACATCTTTCGCTTCCTGTGCTATGACAAAGGCAAAATTCAGAAACAGATTAGAAGCTGAAGCTGACTGACTGCTTACGTTGCTGATTTAAACAATTATTCCAGACGTGATAAATAATTTCCAATGAAAAATAATCACAGCCAAGTTATGAATTAGCTGAACAGATTGATTTAAAAACTGACTCAGAAAAGTTTGCAGGCTTAAAAGTCAAAACGAATTTAAAAGCAAAAAAACTTTTGTTTTCTTAATACTCCTACAATACATTTACCAATGCATAATAATACATTTTCAACGATACATTACCTGGTAATTCTGATATAGCAAGCAAATTATTAATCTCTCATCAAGTTGTCATATGTATCAGCTACAAGTGTTATTTAACTGCATTGTTTTAATGATAATTTTACAAATTTTAGATAATTGATTCATTGATTGTATTTATATATAGACTTAAAAATTTAGGACGTGTTATATATTTTTAGTACTTACATAAGCCCATTAAAAAACAATGTTGAGAGAAATCTTTAGTAATATCTATACTTCTTAACTTAAAGCAGACGTTTCTTACAAAGTTAGTGCACTCTGTGAAACTAAGCAATTCAGTATTAAAATGCCAGAGGCTAGAAAAGGCCTTAAATATAACTGTTCTAGATGTCTTGAAAAACAATTAAATAAATCTTTGAAACTCTTTGACAAGTGCTGCAATTTATGAAAAATAGTCACTGCATCATTTTCCTCATACTCATCCCTCTCCAAGGTCAATAGAAATGAATAAAGTAAAAATAAATGAAGACAGTATGAAGTGCAAAAACGGGAGTGAAGGGGGGGGGGGGCAAGAGCTTCTGAAACATCGAAAAAAATAGACAAAAAAGCCTATAATATAGTTTTTGAGACTACAAAAGAGGCCCTATATCTAAAATAGCTCATGGCGATATTCGGTTTAAATCCGACCTTGACTATGGGATTTTATATTTTGTCACAGTTTTTAATTCACAACATCTATTTATTAAGTTGTATTTATAAGCAATTTTTTTCTTTTTAAACTTTAAGAGGGGTGGCATTTTGCATTTTTGTCCGGGGCGGAAAAACTGCTAGAGCCGCCCCTGTTTCTACCTGTATCATAGTTGTGGAATAAGAGCAATAAAACAAGTAGTGATCTTAGATATGAATTTTGAAAATAATCTCAACAAAACTTATTATATTCTACTGCTTACTTATTATATCTAGCTGCCAGGGCAGCTAGATTAACTTCCTGCGGCATGTTGATGCAAAATGTCCCCCCGCAACCCAACTCTTACCTCATTCTGATGTGATATTATTTAATATAATTCAATTTTCATAAGATTTTAAGACATACTACGTACGTGGCCACTAATGCCCAAGCAGCTAGCTGCATGGCCCGGCGTTGCACGGGCGCTTCTCGCCTTTTCAGTAGCAAAGAATGTTTCAAGAAACTACTCCACACCAAGGCGGCTCGCTAACGGGCGCTTCACGCCTTCACTTTTTTCCTGCATCAAAAAAATCATTCGAATTAATGAGATGCTTCGCCCCTTCAAAATGGTGAGGAAAGTTACAGCAAGTTCTGCTCACTCAAGGGAAAGAAGCAAACATAGATACTCAGTTTTTAATATAAGTAGATGACTTTTCAACAAATGAATGTTTCAAAATATTACAAGTAGCTAGCAATAAAAATACT
>JAXGGA010017031.1:0-25300 GCA_038373865.1 Uloborus plumipes | reverse complement strand
GTCGGAAACTACTCCTATTTAAATGTGTCAAATTTTATCCATTTGTATGCTTAGAGGCTTATCTCTATTACTCTATCTATTCAAAACTGAAAGAAAAAGGCCATTTTGAGGCAAAATACTTGAATTTTGAGCTTTTTGGATTTTTTAAAAATTTCAAAACCCCGCCTATCTGAATTCTAGTGCATCAAGGAACCTCTCTGCCAAGTTTGATGAAAATCTGATGCAAACTATAAGGAACAAGCAAATATTTATATATATATATATATATATTCAGAGTTACATACATGTGAAACTAATAAAAGCGTATTAAAAAAAGAAAGAAAAGATGAATACACATCAGAACTTCAGGAACCGTTTCTTTTCCTCCTCTGCAAGCTTTCTTGCATTGAGGAGGTTTTTCTTTTTTCTCGCAGAGTAGCGTTTTTATGAGATTATTTATATTTGCACGCGCAACGCTGCGTTCGCGCTTTCATCTTTTGAAGTAACGAGAGAGCGAAAGCAACAAACACCTCAACTCCTCTGTTTACTTTACAGGTCGGTGGTTATCCTTCGGTTGTCTCCCTTTTTTTTTCTTTTTCGAATCAATCGATCGGTCGGCTTCATCGCGGAGGATCAACTCCAGTTGAACAAGTTTCAGCTCTAGGTCCCAGGAGCGCCCCGAAGGGAGGTCACTGGGATCTCCCAAAAGTTTTCCTCATTCGGCACCTTCAGACTGAGGATTCGGCAAATTCAGGAGTAGTATTGCAATTTTTTTTTTTTTTTTGTGAGTAGCTGCAATCGTCCTTTTGTATTACATTTGTTTCCTCTGAAAATAAGACCAGATTAATAAAACGCAATTCGGTTGTCGCAAAAACCTATCAAATGACTAACATGCTTTAATTTGTAATATATGCAGCATTTTATGATGTGTCATTAAATAAAATGTAAAAACAGTTTATAAATTATCCAATCAATCGTTTTGACTGTTCAAAATACATTCCCGTTGTTGTTCATCAAAGTTCAAATATTTGTCAATCATCTGACGAAAAATTTGTGAATGCGCGATTTTTTTTAATTGTACCTATTGTCTTTTATCACTAAGTAATGGTATAAGATCTATGTATATACTCGTATTTTATGGTTCGGCACATTTCGGAATTTCATTCGGGAAATTCAAAAGTTTCCCCCTCCCAAACCTTTAAGCTCGGGGCGCCCCTGACTAGGTCGGGTGCCTTTGTATACTGGCGCACATTACACCCCCCCCCCCAATACCAAGGGCGTAGCCAGGACTCACGTTAGGGGGGTGAAAGCAGTGGCACCGCAATAGGAGGTCACTGTGACCTCCCAAAAAGTTTTTATCCGATACAAATTGGCTGATGAAATTTGAAAACAGTGAGACAGTATTGCAAGGCTGAACTTCTATATTTTATTTTTTTTTCCTTTAATTTATTTATTTTTGTGATGCCTCACGTCTCTTTTGGTAGACATAGATAGTTATGCATTCTTGTATTTTATTTATTTATTTTTTAATCATTCAGTAAAGTTCTGAGTTTCATTCGGTAAATTAAAAATTGAAAGTAATAAAATACGAACTTATTTGTCTGCACCAGCATGTTACAATGAAAAGCATGAAATTGGACAAAATCGTGTATCAAAAAAAAAAAAAAATAATAATAAAATGGGAGGTCACAGTGACCTCCCATTTGCTCTGATCTAGGGGGTGCAGCTGTACCCCCCCCCCTGCATCCCGTTAGCTACGCCCTTGCACAATACCCCCACGGTTTGATGAGACACAGAACAAAAATAAGAAGTGTCTCCTAGAACTATTTTAGCCTACTTTTCCGTTTACGGACATTGACAGTTCAGCATCTGATCAACATTCTAGACTGAAAATTATGTCAAAGAAGCCTTTTTAGCACTTAAAACTGATTTCTAAAAACAAAATGTGCTTCTCTTATCTGAGGAAATAGATACGTAAAAAGTAATTAAACGAATCTATTAGCACTAGTTAAAAATGCACCAATTATATTTCTTCAATAAAAAAGAAATATCCCTGAAAAGAAAGGAAAAAAAAAATAACAGGAAGTACATCATTTTATCAAGAAATGTCGTTCGTAAATAAAACGTCTCTAATTTCATTTGTAATCCAATGCCAATAATGAAAAATAAATAAAAGAACTTCAGAAAAATACAAATATATATGTATAATAAAATGTTCTCTTAAATAAATACTTTTGGTTGGGAAAAAAAATAGTCTACAAAAAATAAAGTAAAAATGCTAAATAAAACAAAACAAATAAAAATCGGCTGCCACGTTCTTTCTTATTTTAAGCATCAGTCACGTTTTCCCAGTCTGCATTCCTGCCATGGTTGCGGAGTCAGTCGATGAATCGTAGTAGGAGTCTCTCGATTAATTTTCTCTCGCCTGCATTTCTTCTCTGGCTGCCGAGTCAGAGTTGTCAGTTGGGGTCGACGGGCAGAGTCGGAGTCGAACGCTCTAAAGGGAAATGAGCAGGCAGGAGTTGGTAGTTGCCTGCATTTCTGCCATAGCAGCGAAGTCGGAGTTATAAGGTTTGGGGGTTTCCGGTCGGAATCAATAGCCGGAATCTGACTCGAAGGCTCTGAAACTCTAAGACAGTAGAACCTGTGTATCTCGAACCTACATATCTCGAAACCCTCTCTATGTCGAAATTTTTCAATTTCCCTGCTTTTACAGCATACATTTAATGTTTTTCTCATGTTTATCTCGAATGATTTTTACCGAAAACCTCTTTCTCGAATTTTGACGACTCTCATTTTTGAATTTCATCTTCAGCCACCTTTATCAGTGGTATGACTTGGCGACAAAAATCATCTTTTGCACAATCATTCAAAGACTATGTTCGTACTTAAAAGTATGGATTAACTAGCTACCGATATAGTCATCACAATTGAATCGGCAGTTTGAAGAAGGGAACGAAGAATTGGGTTTTTTCGTGATCGTATATCTCCTACTGTGGATACATATGTTAGTGCGAATAAAAGAATTAAAACCAAGTTGGTTTTTGTTCTTCCATTCTCACTAACATGTGTATCCACAGTAGGAGATATACAATCACGAAAAAACCCAATTTTGAAATTTTGGTCTTCGTTCCCTTCTTCCAAGCACGTATCCAGAACTTTGTTTAGGGGGGGAGTCCAAGGTCACGAAAGATAAATCAGAAGTATTAATTGTTTGTTACATTAGCACTAATTAAATTAAAACTATAACTATTAATATATAATGTTTAACTTAAAATGTAATTAATTAATGAAAATTGATAATGAAAATAAGTATAATTAATTTTAAAAAATGCGGTAGTAAATTAATTTTTGGCAATTAATAACAGTCATCCATACAAAAATTCTAAATGTGAAAAAAAAAATTCATCATATCTCATTTCATTCACTGAAACATTTATGTTTATGCTTCGAAAAAGAGTGGTATATAATTTCTTCGAAGAAAAATTTCACAATAAAAGAAAATCAGAAGACAAATACTTTTCCAGGAATTATTAGGAAAAATGTTGCTAATACTTCAACAAAATATTAAACTTGGTAATATATTTCAAAAAAAAAAATGTATATATTTATGTTCATTTTGTTGCCACCCCCCCCCCCCTGCCTCCCCAACTAACTAGTATCTATAGAATCGAATGCACAGCTGTATGAATTCTATCATAATGTAATTCTAAACCCTTGTTCGATTTGAACAAGACTTCATACAAAATTCAACTATGCTCTGGACGATAATATTTGCAAGGTTTTACTTTCAAACATTGAATTAATTTTCTTTATTTAAGTTTATAAAATTCTTTCGAAAATACGAAATAGAATCTCCAAACTTACCCATTTTCTATTTTTTTCATTTAAAAGCTTGAACAAACACAGTTTAATTGGAGAAATTATTCACCACTTGCGAAGCAGAATCCGAAATTTTGAAAAAAACGGTGGGAGAAAAAAGACGGCTTATATAATAATATATAGATAATTGATTATGCCCGCTAATTAAAATCGTAAAATTATGTAAATTAGTCGAACACAAGGCCAAAAAATTACGAATTTATCGATATTTCGTTCGATGATCATTTCACTGGCGTTCGGGAACAGTTATACTGACAGATTATACATAAATAGATATAATCTACGTACATGGTTTTTTAGTAATATGAAATCGTCAAATTTTTTAAAAAAATCTAAATTTTCTGCACAGGTTTTACTTAGAAGTAGATCTAATTTTTCCGTAAATGACGCTGATTTGACTCAAACTCGGCATTTTCGCAGGAAAATTTGATTGTTTAACAAATTTCTACATGAAATCTGCAGAAATTTTGCAGATTTCTGTGAAATTTCTTCATTAATTTAAAGATACTGCAGAACATTTGCAGAATCATTTGGAGGTTCTCGCGTTCTGAATTGACTTGGAAGTTAAAAACTTTTCAATTAATGAGAATACTTAAAAGAAAAAAGCACCTTCTGTCTTGGTTATGGTTTTTTGAGGCAAGTGATGAGAACTGTGATAAAAACAATTCGGTTTGGGGGGGTCTGGACCCCCTGGACCCCCCCCCCTTAAATACGTCCTTGCCTTCTTCAAACTGCCGATTCAATTAGAAAACGTGAACTCACAACATGTCGTACAGTAAAATCCTCAACAATATCAATGCAAAACAATCAAAAAGTATTTGACTTGGTTCTAATTGCTTATTTTACCTGCTTATTTACCTTTGTAAATTTTACCTGTGTATCTCGAAACCTCCGTATCTCGAATTTTTCTTCTATCCCGTGAAATTCGAAATAGATAGGTTTGACAGGTTTGAAAAGTTGAGTGAAATAAATAAATCTAATAAATTCATTATACAATCTTAAATGATGAAATCTTTAAAAAAGAAGTCCACTCGTTTATTTATGTACCAAAGGTAAGTCGGAAAAACAAACGACCTTACTTGTAAAAAAGAAAAACTTGAGGTCTTGAAAATTTTATGCCCCTTTCAATGAAAATTCCATTGTTTCATTGTGTTCCCAGCATTTCGCTTTTTTAGCTCTCTTTTCGGAAACACAAAATACCCGGATTTGCGAGCGCTCATTATGAGAAGACCGTTTGTCGAGCAAAAAACCTTTTCATTAAACGGTCCGTCTGAGATTAGAAACTGCGTTATGATCAAAGAAGGGGTTGGGGGGGGGGGAATAAACTGCCTCATTATCCGGGTCCTCATGACTTCCAATTAGAGTCTCGAAAAGCGGACGGATTTATTTGGCGAAGAATGAAGCGAAGTGGGGGATTTGGCATTTCGAGAGAGTTGTGTGCTGATGTTTTTATTTCCGTTTGTTTAAGAAGATGCTTGGAATGGCGCTCGGGGCAAAATGGCGTATGGTACAATGCCGGTGCGTCATTCGCAAGGAGAGCAATTCGAAAAATAGAACTTCAGAAACAGTAGCGCCCCGATGGGAGGTCACAGTGACCTCCCATCGGGGCGCAACAATTTCCGTATTCGGCACATTTTGCTGACGATTCGGCAATTTAACTCATTTGTGCCGAAGTTTTTTTTTTTAACAATTCTTTTCAATTTTAATCGGCTTAACCCTTACTTGGAATGGTTTACATACATTTTAAGCTTAAAATAGATTGCCGTTGCAATATTTATGAAGTTATTTAACGTCCTGTTTATGAGATATTTTGCATATATGTAAGCAAAATACGACCTTACTTGACTTTACTTGTGCAAAGTAACATGACAGAAGGCATCTTTTTAAGCAAATCATTTTAAAATAGCTTCATTTTATGAAAAATAAATTCGCGAAAAACACTTACTTTCTGTGACTACCCATGATGCATCGTTGCTTGACTGATTTGTCTGAAAATAGCTATCAATAAATAAACTCTAATGTCCAACTAGTGGCTCGAACTGGTTTTCTCAAGAAGGACTATTTAACTTGTGGAAAACAGCTTTAGTAAAAGGATATACCGTAAAATGGGGTGTATAGGAACAGCGGGGTCAATCGGAACAAAACTTCCTAACCGTACAAAGAAATTCTTCATAAATATACTATGGGGTATTTTTCGCCATTAATTTTTTTTAAGAAAGGTACGATCATAGGAAGTAGGAAAAAAATACTTTTGTCAATCTGGCGACGTTACTGCCTTATAAGGAGAGCTGCACGTAGAATGCTAGAAAACATCACATTTTCATAGACTGCAAAACTTCATATGCAAGTACAAACCTTCTCATAATTTAAACCTAAGAGTGGTATGTTTCAATTATGCATGTATTTGAGCAACTGAATACCACATTAGAATTTACATTTTTTAAAAATTGTGTCATAAAAATGAAGAATACTGAAAAATGGCATAGGGAAAAAAAATGCGGGGTGTATCGGAACACTTGGTTCTGTTGTTCCAATTCAACCTTATTTAAAGGAAACTGTTTGAAAAATCAAGATTCTAACCCCAATTTCTCTAGTCAAGAGAAGAACAAGAATTTATTACTGTTTATCTCTTCTCGTGAGCAACTAGATCTTAGAATGACAGAAAGTTGCAGATTTAAAAGATTTTTGCTCCAGGAGACCTCTTTTTACCTAAAATACATGGGGGAAAGTCATACAGACTTTATGTAGCAAAAGTCCAGCACACAGACAGTGATAAATGAGTAGGAAAATTAAGGGGCTAAGTACAAAAAGGCCAAGTACATATTTGTGGACGATATGAGTGATTTCAATTTATGTTAAAGCTTTGTGATTTAATTCAAAAGCATTTCTTAAAATTAATTTTAATTTTTCATAAGTTCAAAATTATTTTTAATTCTGACATATTATAAACCTTTACTGGTATCGAAAATAAACTTTTATTTGACAGTAACTATCAGTTCTTATTCTCCCCCATCAATATTATTCATTTCTGTGAGACCTATCACAGGTTAAATTGAAAAAAAATAAAAATTTTAACAAGTGTACCGATTGACCCCTATCAGCGGTGTGATTCGCGGAACACCCCTAAATTCCTATATATATAAATAAAGACTGTTCGGAATGTTTTGTCTTTACTTGGAGTATCAAAAGCAAAGCAAGACCAAAGTTTTCACCTAAAAAATCGAAATAAAAAAATCGTTTAACTACTTTTTTTACAATCAAAGCTGAAAAGTGTTCCGATTCACCCCATTTTACGGTACCCATTACAGGTTTGTGTACCTCCAGGCTCCTGGGCATAAATGGGTTAAGACAATATTGCGGCATTGAGATTCTTTGTCCTTTTTAGTTTTTAGAATTGTTGTTAAAAGATGTCGAATGTTTTTTCTCCCTTCAATGTTATGCATGTACGACACGCGTGCAATGTGCATGCTTCTATTTTATCATTCGGTACAATTGGAACTTTGTTCGGCAAATTGATAATTTCCCCCCTCCCAAAAATTTTAGTTCGAGTCACCCCTGGTCAGATATCCGAGCTATCTCCCATGAAGTTTTAAAAGCCGCTCGTCAGTTGCTAAGGAAAAGATACGTTTCAAGAAATGAATGACAAAGGTTAACCCACTAATGCTCAACTTCTTTTTTTCCAAAGATATTTTGTACATTGGTTACAAATAGTGTTTAATGAACAGGAAAAATAATTTGAAAAATATCATGAAAAAAATAATATTTTTATTAAAAAACATCGTCACTAAAAAAGGATGCTGTACTAGACAGCAACTTAACTTGACACTGAACGTCACTACGGGCGGAGCCAATAAGAGCTTACAAGCAGTCAGCGATCTCCTCTAATTCGCCAAGTAGGCTGTGACGTTTTATCTAGCTCGTTTTTCATAGGCTAACGTCACGCTGACGTCACGATGTTTTTTGTCAAGAAACGTTGCAGTGTAATATAGACACCAGAGGGGATATACTTTCGAACTAATTTTTTTTTGCCTACGATATAATAGTTAAAAAGACATTTTATAAGAAGAAATAAAAGCAGCTATTAACATAAACTGAGAAGCGAGAAATAATTTTAAAAACTTGAACGATGAGATTGCGAAGGATGTCATCTATATATATAAAGATAACGGTGTTTGTTTGTTTTTTCGTTTGTAACCGCTGGCCAGAAGCCCCCACAGCACCTACAGACCTGAAACTTGGCACAAAAATTCTAACGTATCCCAGTAAAATGCACCTCGAAAGCCTAATTTTAAATTTCGAATTAGTTATTTTTAAATTAATTAATTAGTCTCATTTTTGGTATATTCGCCGTAATTGAGGGAGGAAAACCTTCCCCCAGCCCAAAACATTATATATCGCTGGAAAGGGTTTTTTTTTTCTGAAAAAGAAAAGTTTTAGCACGTTTCTGTCCGTTAATTAGAAGAGTAGATATTAAGAGCAAGAATCTGAGAGAGTGTCACGCCAGTGATTCAAGACCTCTCAGATTTTTTCCAAAAAATTACCAAATGTTTATTATCTTATTGAAAGACCAAATCCAGAATGTTTTGCTCGAAAGTTGAGTTGTTTAGTTTTTATGGATCCCTAAAGTTGAAGGTGCTTCATCAAAAATTAAGCGGATTTTCAAGAGATGGAAGTTGCTGTGAGCAAAAACTCTTACCAGGAACTGTTTAACTCCAATTTTCCTTTTGTATATGGAATATAGAAGGTTGAAACTTTACAAAATGAGTATTAAGTTTGTGGTAAGTTGCCGCCGTAAGGTCAGTGAAGGCCCTCAAAACAAGGCATTTTTAACGTTTTTTAGCGTTTTTGAGGTCCAAAAACAGCTTGTACATTTCAGTTGGCACGTAAAAGTAGTTTCGTTTGCAAGACCAGTGTAAGCACTTTAAAATAATGTATAAATTACCGAGGAAAGTTCAACGTGCTTTTAGTTGCGTAAGGCCGAAATATGAAAAATGTCATATTTTAGCGATATTCAAACGGTCATAACTTCCTCTGCCAACAACATATTGAAATATTTTTTTGCCAATGTCATACTCTATTCTTTGTCTTAACAGAACAGCTGAGTCTTTTGAGGCGAAATGTAAATTTTTTTTTTACAAAAAATGTATTTTTTCCTGTGTATTTTTTGTAAAAAAAATTTCCCATTTCGCCTCAAAGAACTCAACTGTTCTGTTAAGACTAAGAATAGAGTATGACATTGGCAAAAAAATATTTCAATATGTTGTTGGCAGAGGAAGTTATGACCGTTTGAATATCGCTAAAATATGACATTTTTCATATTTCGGCCTTGCGCAACTAAAAGCACGTTGAACTTTCCTCGGTAATTTATACATTATTTTAAAGTGCTTATACTGGTCTTTCAAACGATACCACTTTTGCCGTGCCAACTGAAATGTACAAGCTGTTTTTGGACCTCAAAAACGCTAAAAAACGTCAAAAATGGCTTGTTTTGAGGGCCTTCACTGACCTTACGGCAGCAACTTACCACAAATTTAACATTCATTTTGTAAAGTTTCAACCTTCTATATTCCATATACAAAAAGAAAATTGGAGTTTAACAGTTCCTGTTAAGAGTTTTGGCTCACAGCAACTTCCATGTCTTGAAAATTCGCTTAATTTTTGATGCCGCACTTTCAACTTTAGGGATCCATAAAAACTAAACAACTCAACTTTAGAGCAAAACATTCTGGATTTGGTCTTTCAATAAGATAATATTGGGAAATCAATCATTTGGTAATTTTTGGGAGAAAATCTGAGAGGTCATGAATCAGCCCATAATGCTAGGCGTGACAGTTTCTCAGATTCTTGTTCTTAATTAATCAAATTTAGTCAATTTTCAAGGCTTATTTATGTACGCAATACTGAAACACTTGGTCCATTTTCCAGATCAGCTGCTCTTTTGTCCCTGAAGTTACTTTGTGGTTTAAATTTACGTATAGATTTAAGCCTTGAAAATTTACTCAATTTGATTAATTAACATCTCCTGTTATTTACTTAACTTTCTGTCTCTTATATTCATTTGGCAAATTGATTTAAACTTTAACATGACTTTAAGTGGAATTGAAAAGGTTGTGAAGCGCATTTGAACTAAAGGATATAATTTTTCTTCAGAGGGGGTTAAAATGAATTTAATTTTTTTAAGTTGACTTCCTCAAAATTCGGTGTTACCGAAAATGTCACGATGGAACTATTATTGTTAAAAAAAATAGTGATGGCTATTCAGACAATCATCGTATTTGGCGTCGTAAAGTTTGGCCACAATCGAGAAATTTACCAAACCTCCCAGCCAGTGAAACACTACTTTCTCCAAATCAAAGAAAAAGAAAACGCTCTGGTAAGGAACAGCAGTGGTTCGCAGTCTATAAAGTATTTTATTGCATGCTTAAAACATGCATTTAATGCCGCCATCACTAAATTTTTAACAATAATAGTTCCATTCTGACATTTTCGGTAACACCGCTATTCAGTTACCCTTCGTATTTGGCGTCGTAAAGTTTGGCAACGATAGAGAAATTTACCAAACTTCCCAGCCAGTGAAATCTTGCATATTTGAGGGTCACTGTTAGATTGTAATCATTTCAAAGAGTTGGCGCGAAAGACATTATATTTCTTGCCTTTTAATGTTCACATTGAAATCATGGAAGAATGGTTGTGGCTGAGCTACCTGACGACAGTCGGTTCCCTATGTTAATCATGTTAGATTTGGCGACCAATTTTACATTGAAATTACGGTTAAATCGGTGAATTATATCAAATTTCGAGGGCAAATTTGCTGTTGTCGTTCAGAGTTTTCGAAAATCTTGGCACTGTGTTTTGCACTCCTTGCAGCTGTGTTAAAAGTTTTATTGAAACGTAAAAATTTCGCTAAAAATAAATAAGTTCGTCACACACACACGAAAAGAAGAAAAGTCTTAAGAGTGAGTTAGACTTTATTTAGTTAACTTAATTTACATTAACTTGCACGGGCATTGCCGTGCGGGTACTGCTAGTTCTTGATAAAGATCATAATAAAATGGCTACAGAACTCACTTTACAATGATTATGTGCCACAATCTGTCAATAATGAGTTGAAACAATACCAAAGTAATAATTAAGCACTATTATTTGGTTGAAATGTTCATTTTGGGGAAATTCAAACACTTTTTGGACCGTCCCTAAAAAGGAACGCCAGGCATTAATGGGTCAAACTTGCAATATTGAGAGCAAATGAACGATAAATAAAAGCGCTTCTATCTTTCCATGGCGACGTCCGCAGAGGCCAAATCTAATGGTCAGCAAATAAAGGCGACCTTTATCCGAACGATTCCCCAGCGTGCAATAACCCATTATGATTGGCCGAGAGAATCTTTCTCTTCTTCACCATTCGCCGCCCTTTTCCCGGTCTGTCTGCCTTTTCGTAAGTTCGCGAAGAGGCCCGGCTCTGTCCTTCCGAATATGATTTTTACAGTCACAATAACGATATTTTAATTTCGAAACCAAGGGCGGATTCAGGGTGTGGTCAAAAGGGTCAACTGAACCCCCGTGATTAGAAACACCTTTTATCAGTTGAACAACCATTATCAATCTTGCTCTAATTGAAACAAAAATTTTGTTCATGCATTGTGTATTAAAAGTTAAATTTTAATTGTGAATTTTATTTTTAAAAATCTGATGATTCCAACATTGATTACATGCAATGCACCGCCAACTCTCTTTGCTCTTTTAGAGGAGTTTTGCCTCCAACGAGTTCACTTTCGCATTCCATTCTGATGAGGGCATAATAAGCCCGAGACTGCAGTCCATGGATCGAAACGAACGAGTTGGCGGTGTATTGCATGCTCCTGCTTTAGCCCTTGCTTAGGGGGCGGTTACTCACTGCTTTATTGATTACATGTTATGACAATTGATAAATTGCAAATGTATATTTTTCCTCAGAGTAAATTTGTACCAAAATAAATAAAAGGTTAATTTAACAGCAAATTATGAAAATATTACTTACTATGAAATATCGTATGATATTACTTTAAAGAAGCTTAAAATTTTACATGCTTGGTTCTCCTTCCACTTAACTGATACGTTAAGATTACACTAGACTACACTGCAAGGTTTCTTGACAACATCGTGACGTCAGCGTGACGGTAGCCTATGAAAAACGAGCTGGATAAAACGTCACAGCCTACTTAGCGAATGAGAGGAGATTGCTAACTGCTTGTGAGCTCTTATTGGCTCCGCCCGCAGTGACGTTCAGTGTCAACTTAAGTTTCTGTCTAGTATAGGACACTAAAACTTGAAAAAGTTACTTTCTATTTTCTAACTGTTGCCGAAATCAATTCTCTTTTTATGTATCTCTGTTACCGGTTATTGGCATAGATGAATATAAAAATCCTAATAAATTTCACTTACTCCAGAGAAGCCTTGATTCAAAATTTTCATTGCGATTTCTTTTAATGTTGTTGTTGTAAGGCAACAAATTTTGGCAACAAGGGACTGAAAATTTAATCATTTAATGGGGAAATTATATGAAATTTACTGTTTTCTATAGTAACTTTTTTTAGCCTACTTTCCCGTCAAAAATAAAAGTAAGACGAAAAAAGTATTAAAAGTAGCTTAACGCATCTAAAAATATCGCCAAGTCCAAAAAATATCGCCAAGTTAAAAAAATAAAAAGGTAAAATGAACATCGAAAAATTAAAAATTTGAAAGTAGGGTATTGAGATGGGGAATTTGTGTCTGTCGGTCGGTCGGTCTGTCTGTCTGTCCCCCCCCTAATAACTTTTGAATGAACATTCCGATTTGGACAAACTTTTTTTTGTTGGAAAGATCTCGGCGAGTACAGCTCATTCCCATATTTGATTTTTCGATTTGAACAATTTTTGGTTCAACTTTGAACCGTTCAACTAACCTGTCCCGCGATGCTAACTTTTGAGTGAACAGTCCGATTTGAACAAACTTTTTTTTGTTCGAAGCATCTCGGCAAGGATACTTTATAACCGTATTTAAATTTTCAATTCCTACACTTTTTCGTTCAACATTGAACCGTTCAAGCAACCTTTCCCCACCTAATAACTTTTGAGTGAACCGTCCCGAATGGAATAATTTTTTTTTTTGTTCGAAAGATCTCGGCGAGTACAGCTCATTCCCATATTTGATTTTTCGATTTGAACAATTTTTGGTTCAACTTTGAACCGTTCAAACAACCTGTCCCGCGATGCTAACTTTTGAGTGAACAATCCGATTTGAACAAACTTTTTTTGTTCGAAAGATCTTTTCAAGGATACTTCATTCCCGTATCTACATTTTCGATTTGAACAATTTTTCGTTCAACATTGAACCGCTCAATCAAGCTGTCACCCCTAATAACTTTTGAGTGAACAGTCCGATTTAAATAAACTTTTTTTTGTTCGAAGGATCTCAGCAAGGATACTTCATTACCGTATTTAAATTTTCAATTTGAACACTTTTTCGTTCAACATTGAACCGTTCAAGCAACCTTTCCCCACCTAATAACTTTTGAGTGAACCGTCCGAATGGAATAAACAATTTTTTGTTTGAAAGATCTCGGAGAGGCTCATTCCCATATTTCGCTTTTGATTTGAACCATTATTTGATCAAGATTGAACAGTTCAGAAAAAAATTAACATTAGCATCTACGGGGAATTTAAGTTGAATGTTGATACTGAAAAAGTCGGATTTCCTTCAAACTAACTTTGTAAGAAAATGGTTTTGATAAATAATGTTTGTAAAGTACTTTTCTGAGTAATCTTCTGTGAGGACTCTGATTCCGACTCCGACTCCGCAAACATGGCGGAAATGCAGGCTCAGAAAAAAAATGACTGACTGTGCAGACGATTTTTTGTTTATTTATTCATTTGTTTTATTTTATTTATTATTATTATTTTTTTTTTTTTTTTGCAGACGATTTTTTTTAACAAAAATTTTTCATTCACGAGAACATTTTATTCTTTATTTATATTTAACAACTGGCAACAGATTAAAAGTGAAAATCGAGACATTTTATTAACGGACGAGTTTTTTTTTTCTTTCTTTGATAAAATGTGTTTTGATGCACTTTGTACTTTTATTTATTTATTTATTTTATTATTATAATTTTTTTTTTGTGAAAACGATGGAGGATTTTTTCTACGGAGGAACTGTAACAGTTACACTCTTTAAAAGGCGCGACAAAACTTTATTTATTCCTTAATTACTTTTTACGTGTCTATTTCATCTGATGAGAGGGGTATATTTTGCTTTTCGAAACCAGCTCTAAGTGCTAAAAAGGTATGTTTGACATAATTTTCAGTCTCAGATAATCAATAGAATAATGATCAGATGCGAGAATGCCGATGTCGATGTAGGCTCGTTTAGTTCTTGACAGAACTTCTTGTAAACTACTGTTCTCCATAATAACTTTTTAGCAATAAATTATAGCCTATCCTGATTCCTATTAATGTAGCTATCTACGGTGAAAAAATGGTTAAAATCGGTCCAGTAGTTTTGAAGATTACCCCGGACATACATAAATACAAAAGTAGTCATTTATGTATATAGATAAACATGCGTAGAGTCTATATCGGCTTAAGATTGATGGAAAGTCTTGAAAAAAATGATGGAGAAGGAAAACAATGTGACGTTTTACTCATTTTCTTGTGATGAGCTAACAGACTTTAAAGCAGTAAAATACACGCATTAAAAGAATATTTCGCTCCAAATGAGTCGTTCTTCATTCTGTTTTATCATTCCTAAGTAAAAACTTCCGAAAGACTCATTTTTTGAATAGAAATAGGAGTTTTCACGCTGCAAAGATACGCGTGTTGATACAAGCCAGAGAGCCGGAATTTCGTCTGCTAGACTTGGTCAACACCCGCAATGACGTCACATGAGCTGGGTCCATTGGGTCGCTTATGCTGGGGATACAAAGTGTCACCCGGCTTGAAATTAAGATAAAAAAAAAACTGCCAACTCGCCAACATTTCTTAAATTTCTCGCAATGAATTATGCCATAGCAGGCAAAATCGCCCTACGGATGAAATTCCTAAAACTATGGTGATTTTGAATAAAAATTACCATGCAATAAACGAGAAATTTGGCAAAAGATTACAACAAATTGAACTCATAACAACAATTGAAGGGGCAAGTGATATGTGACAATTTTGGAAAAGCTTACTTTATCCCCATGGATGAAGGTGAAAAGGTAATATTTATTTTTTTGAAAGCTTTTTCTAGAAATTAAAAAAAAAGGCACATATCACCTTTATTTACTTGCCCCTCCAACAATATATGTGAGTTAACACAATTGAACACACACTAATTTGAATTTATATAAATCGGCGAAATTCAAATGTCACATATCACCCTTACCGTCACTTGCCACTTCAATTACCATTGAAAAAGTTTATAATTATAGGTACCTAGAATAGCCCCTCCCCCTTCTAAAAACTGTTTTGGTAAACAGTTTCAGAACTTAAAAAAAATAATTGAAAGTAATGTGGACTAATACAAAATAAAGTAATACATGTCGAATGAATGAATCACATCTAACTGCGACTAAAATTTTATTCAATTAAATTTTTTTTCCTAATGAACTTGCAGTAGGAAAGCTAGAATTTCTTCTCTATCCCCCCCCCCCCCCCAAGATCTTTTTTTGAACAATGAAAAATAACTTCAAAAAGGATAGAACGAGAGAAAAACGTGAAACGATACCTAAACGCATTTCATCGTTTGGCATTTCGGACTGTAACCTGGCAACAGCGAGAAAAACCCTAAACGAGTGAAGACGCGCGCTTTCAAAAGGTCAAAGTACAAGCGCCACTGGGGATCCTGGAAATAGTTTCGAATTTGGAATAAGAAAAAAGGCGGAAAAAAATGCAATTTCTTCTCGAGCTCAACTCCAGAGAGACATACTTTATGCAAAAAGGATTTGTCCGAAGAAATCTCAAGACTCGTAATCGCATTTCGAGAAGCGCCACTGTTGCCATTCCTCGGAAACTTAAGAGGGAGAAGAAAAAAAAGGAAAGGCTTAACGCTTGCGGAGAGTGTTATTATTGAACGTTTGCGAGTTTCAGAAAATGGTGGAAATGTCATCGCCTCTGCGTTACTGACAGAAAAGTTTAGATTGCTGCCAGGTTGCTTCCTGTGGTTTCATTTTGTGGTGGTCTTCAGCATTGCTGAAGGTTTTTCTTTAGTGAAACTTTTCATTCGAGAGCTTTAAAATTCTGATCTGCAACCCCAAGTGACGTAGTTGATTTTTCAGCTGTTGCCAAAACAGTGAAAAGTAATGGCAGGGCCGGAACTAGACTATTATTTCGGGGAGGGTTTTACCAAAAAAACCTCATGAAATATATACAGTGAACTCTCACTTATGCGCCGGCCCAAGGGACCAACAAAAAAAGGCGCATAAGGGAGAGAGACGCATAAGTGAACAAGCCTATTTAGAGGACTAAAACGCAAGATAAGCTTTAATGAGGGCATAAATAAGATTGTTTCTATAGAAAAAGGACATATTACTATGGTTTGGCAATGACTGTAATGTAACTACTATGATAAATAGAAAACAAAAATTGTAGCATACCTAATCAAAAACTAATCATTTCAAATCAATGCATAATTGATAATTGTCAATCTCCGAACTCACGTTCATGCAGAAAAAATGCCTTTCGTGAGCAATTAAGGGCAGAGATTAAAGAGGAAATTGAAGAAACATGCTTATTTTTTAAAGAATTTTTTTTTTTTTTTACATTTTACGAAAAATTCGGCGCATAAGTGAAATATTTATCTTAAGAGCGACGCATTAACGTATGATATTATCATTATTCTGCTATAGAATGTGCTGGGACTACTGAAAATGGTCGTATAAGCGAAAAAGGTGTATAAATGAGGCGATGTATAAATGAGAGTTCACTGTATGTGATAAATAAAACTTGATTTCATGTTCTGAATTTTATTGTTTCTGTTACAGTAGATGCTTAAGGGGCATTAACATGGAAAATAAAATAACATATCTTCCCGATGAAGCAATGAATTCTGATGTGCACAAATCCCCGTTAAAAAGGCGTATTGTGTATGAAATTATGGTTGCGAAAACGACAATAAAGATAAATATTGCAGATAAACCAATTAATTTGTATTATCACCCAATAATGATAATTTTTCAAATAAAAGGGAAAAGTAAATAAGAATATTAAAAATAAAATAGTAATAATATTCTTTTTCAGCAAAAAAGGGCATTAAAAGGCATTTTTTGCAATAGTTTGGGAAATTTTCGGAGGATTTTTGAATCCTAAAAACCCACTCCTTAAATACGGCCCTGATTTTACTCAAAAAGTTTAAAATTCCTATGTTTCAGTTGTTGTCAAAATACAATAAAGCAACAAAATTAATTATGAAGTTGGTTTTTTTTAAATAGATTAAAAAAGTTAACTTAACCCATTAATGCCTAGCGTCCCTTTTTAAAGACTGTTCAAAAAGTGTCTGAATTTCCCAAAAATGAACATTTCAGCCAAATAATAGTGTTCAATTTTTACTTTGGTATTGTTTCAATTCATTATTAACATATTGCAGCACGTAACTAATGTAAAGTGTGTTCTGCAGCTGTTTTATTATATTTATCAAGAATGACATCGTTCACAATCTCAAGAACAAAAAGCTAAGTGTTTAAAATGCTTCCCAGCTTCCCAGTTAATGTTAATTGGGTCATTTTCAAAATTTGCTTTCATTTGCTGTCCGGAGGTTGAAAAGACTATTTTGAAGCATAAATTATATTTTAAATTCAATGCGAACAATTATTTTCTGCAAGAAATACCCCCAATAAAAATTCTATCACTCAAAAAAGCATTGAAATTTATTTATTTATTTTCATATAAGTCTTTCATATAAGTCTTTCATATAAGTCTAATAAGTAAAAATGAGAATCAAGGCAAAAACGCTTGTCCCTTTCCAATTTTCGCAAGTTCAACTATTTTTTTATGTACCTAATTGTATAAAAAATCATATACAACAAATTATTTTTATATATTGACTATTAGTACATAATATTCATAATAAATATTGACAATAGTAATTTTTTTCATTAAGAAATGTATGAATATATCATGTCCGGCAGTTCTTGTCAAGTCCGTTACCCTAGGTTTATTTTGGTTAAAAAGGGTAGTTATTGTAGTCAAAAGATAGTAATACGTATTCAGTTAACTTAACAAACTAGTGACATAACTATTTCGTACCATTTTGTTTTCCTGAGTCGTGAGGTATTGCTGTGGCGTTTCACACAATATTTCTTCCAGGTGCGTATTTTTATTCTTTGTCAAGTCTGTTACCAAAGATTTTAGTATTAATTTTTACTTTTTCTCAACTTTTACCCCGAAATATTGTTTATTATACAACTTTAAGTAAATGCATATTGTTGTTCATTTTTTTCAATTCGACAACCTAGCTATAATTTGACATTTTGGTTGAAATGCCAAGTCCGTTACTGGTCAAAGTCCGTTACCATACAGTTTTTGATCCATATTTTAATAATCACAAACATCGTTTTAAGCTTCAGGGACGCAAATAATTTCAAATGATGTTGGTTCTAGGCGCTATGATATAGTTTAAAAGTGAGATTTCATATTAGTTTTGTATGGTAACGGACGACAATTTTCCTTGCAACTTAGATTTACGACAGCATGTGAATACTTAATTATGCATCAAAGTACAACCAATTAATTTTTCACGCACCTAAAATATGTGACAAAACATCTGTTAGTGATTCTGAAAGAAAATAACAAGTTAAAAAAATTACTTGTAAGCATATGGTGGAAATGACCCAATTGCTTTTATTTCTTCTTATAAAATGTCTTTTTAAATATTATATTGTAGGCAGAAAAGAAAATTAGTAAAAAAAAGTATGTACCTACCCTCTGGTGTCTATCGTCTCTTTTTAAGGACGATTTTTTTTTTAAATTAAAGAATAATTTTTGACTTGGTATTTTTTTAAATTATTTTTTCTGTCCATTAAACACTATTTGTAAACAGTACACAAAATATCTTTGGAAAAAAAATGTCAGGCCTTAATGGGTTAACCTAGGTTGGACTTAAGAAATTTTATATATTTGTGAAAGTTTTCCTGGGGGGGGGGGGGCGAAATGAAGTTGCAAGACGACCGATTGAACCGTTTTTCCTCTGTTTAGGATTACAAATAGTAAAGTGTTAAGGGGCTATCCCAAATTGGACAGTTCGTTCAACGGAGCTCACAATTAGGAACAACTTCAACTTTTCATTCAACTGCCTGCTAGAAATAGCACGGGTGTTTTCTTTCTAAAGTTGAATGGAGAGCAGGAGTTGCAGTTGAATGAGGGGGGGGGGGGTTCGTTGAACGAACTTTTCTGCGTGGGATACCCGTTTTAGAACGAGAAGAGATTCAATGAATTGAGTCTCGCTTCTAAATGTGATTTGAATTTCGCAAAGAACAAAATTGTCACAACAGCTATTGATGCGCAATTTTCTGTGCTGTCTAGGGGTGCCCACAGGGGGGGGGGGGATTATGGCGCAAGTTGCGCCATCGAAATTGTGGGGGGAGGGGTAAAACTAATATATTTTAAAAAATTATGTTATTTTTTTTAATTTAAATTTACGGATTTTTTTAATAAGCATTATTTATTTTATTATTTTTTTAATTTAATTATTTTTTGTTAATTTCATTTACTAAATTCATTCATTTCGTAAATTAATTTTTAATTTGAATTATTCCTTTTATTTCTTTCTCATTATTTATTTATTTTTTCTATTTTTTATATGTGTGTGTGTGTGCTTGGATTATCTGGAAGGGAAAAAAATCGATTCTACTCTGCGCATAATTCGAACTTTTAAAAAATAATGATATATTTAAAAAAAAATTAATTAAAACAAATAAATAATATTTAAAAAAATAAATAAAAAAGAGGGGTAAAAAAAGCACAAGAGGCTTGTGAAAAATTTTGAGGGGGGATTTGCGCCACTGATTTTGGTGGGGGGCGGGGATGGGCGCCCATGGTACTGTCTGTCAATTTGGAGCCCCAGGAGCAAGGGAGAGGTCTTTCTTTTTTTTCTATAGAAGGGGTCCACAAAATGGGTAGCGTCCAAAAAAAAAAAAAGAGTTCTCATCTTTTTTCTGGAAACGAAATCATTAGGAAAGACTCTTTAACCTTCATTTTTTAATACGCTTTTATTAGTTTCACATATGGGTGTGTTTGTATGTATGTATGTAACTCTGAATAAAAGATAAAATTCACGTTCTCTACAAATGTAAAATTAACATATTTAATACTATTATTAATACTGAAGGCTAAACTATCTTAATAAACTATGTTACTATATTACATATGTATGTATGTAACTCTGAATAAAAGATAAAATTCATGTTCTCTACAAATGTAAAATGAATATATTTAATACTATTATTAATACTGAAGGCTAAACTATCTTAATAAACTATGTTACTATATTACATGTTGATGCATTATAAGTGCATCTAAAGGCATATATTTTTTTTTGTTTTTTTAAACTAATTTAAAGATTATTTCCTCTAGAAGGGGTTCACAAAATAGGCAGCGTCCAAAAAAAAAAAAAGTTTTGAAGCGAACTCATTAGGAAAGAGACTCTTGATCCTTCATTTTTTTTAACAGAGAGAGTTCGTAGAATGCTTCAGCCGTCGAAGCTTTCTCCTCTCTTACAGAAAGTGCTTTTATAGTGCTCTCCGGAATGCTTTTACAATCAAATTTCGCCCCTCTCCAATAAACGATCTTCCCTGCAGATTCGCTCATCCATTTATTTTGACCGAAATTGTGTGCATTCAGCCAGGGGGGGGTCTAAAATTTTTGGGAGGGGGGAAATTATCAATTTTCGGAATGAAGTTGCAATTTTACCGAATGATGAGATACAAGCAGGCACAATTGTCGGTCATGCGTGACATTGAGTGAGAAAAAAAATAAGGCATCTTTTAAGAAAGAATTCTAAAAACTAAAGAAAACAACTAATCTCAACCCAGGTAGCACAAATAACCTTTGAACGTTTTATAAACGTTTTTAAGCGGTTGTTACAACGTTGATAACCATTTTACAACCTTTAAAAAACGAAGTGTGCTACTTGGGAATGTTGCAATATTGTCTTCAAACGACCGAATCGTGAGCATAATGTGCCGAATACGGAAATAATTGGGAGGTCACAGTGACCTCTCGTTACCTCCCATCTGGGCGCTCCTGGCTTTCACGTTGGATGTTGGCCGAGGAATCTGTTGCATGTTGCACTCCTACACTCTTGAGCATTTTCCAGGTTTTTCGCAGTTGAAGAATACTGAACGGTTCGAATGATGTCGCACTTTCTATGAAAATATTTGACCCTCCTCCCCTTGTCCTCACAATTTTAACCCATTATAGCCTAGCGTCCCTTTTTAGGGACGGTCCAAAAAAGGGTCTGAAGTTCCCCAAAATGATCATTTCAACCAAATAGTGTTCAATGAGTACCTCGGTATTGTTTCAATTCGTTATTAACAGATTGCAGCACATAGCCATTGTAAAGTGTGTTCTGTAGCCGTTTTAACATGACCTTTATCAAAAATGACATCGTTCACAACCTCAAGAAAAAAAGCTAAGTTTTCAAAGTGATTCCCAGCTTCCCAGTTTATGTTCATTGCTGATTTTTTTTCTTCTTATAAAATGTCTTTTTAAATATTATATCGTAGGCAGAAAAAAAATTTTAGTAAAGAAAGTACATATCCTCTGGGGTCTATCGTAACTTTTAAGGGACTTTTTTTCTTTCCTTAATAAAAAAGTAATTTTTTTACGTAATAATCTTTTTATTATTTTTCCCGTCCATTAAACACTGTTTGTAACTACCATACAAAATATCTTTGGAAAAAAAATGTCAGGCATTAATGGGTTAAGAACCATCTTTCTCCTCTCAAAACGTGATGTATTATTTATGAACGCCCTGTTAAAGGTACGAAGCCCTGAAAATTCCCATTTTTTTTATCAACCTAGAAAAAAATCCGCCTTTTGGCTGAGAATTTTAAAACTTCCCATTTTTCGAGAATTATTTTTTTTTTCTTTTAACGTCAATTATTCCTTTCGTGATTACTGATAGAGATTTTGCTTTCCAGCAAAATCAATGAATATGTAGCGCCCCAAAGCAGAATACTTAGTGATGTTCTGCAACGCAAAATTATTTGCCCAAAGTTGTTCTGCAAGATAGATTTATATCTAATATATAAAATTCTCGTGTCACAGTTTTCGTTGCCATACTCCTCCGAAACGGCTTGACCGATTTTGATGAAATTTTTTGTGCTTATCCAGTATCTATGAGAATCGGCCAACATCTATTTTTCATCCCCCTAAATGTTAGGGGTAGTCCACCCATAAATTTTTTTTGTTCGCACATAACATCTGATCTACTGAACTAAAACAATATGTGTTATCGTAAATCCTTACTTCAATGAGCGACCCGATGGTCAAGTGGTTTTGCGCGTCAGGTTGAAGTTCCTGATGGAATGAGATCGAATCCAGGCCCGCAAGGATTTTTTCGAACAGCTGCATGTTTTTTTTTTTTTTTTTTTTTGAATGATTTTAATGATTGTAATATCCTTATGCAGGTACATCCCTTCATGGGGATCTACCCCATATTTTTTTATAGTACAAAATGACAGTTTTGGTCGGATCTTTGTTAAAATTGGCAATGGGTCCTTCGATGCTGTAGAATTTTCTTATGGACGTTTGCGCCATTTTTGGGGGCTTTGAATCGATTGTGGCAATAAATAGTTTTTGATTTGCGGCACTTATATTATTTTTTCAAAAATTATATACACTATCAATTATATTATGTTAATTTTTGTACCTTTATAAAATTCTGTATTTTATACCTTGCATTTACGTCAAATTCAAGGTAAAATTAAAAGTCAAAAATTCTGAAGAAGATAAATATATGTTAAAAATTAAAGTAACTATTTTTTGTGATTTTCATATTGGTTGTGACCAAAAAACATCATTACAAACAAATAAAATGTATCAAACACCATGAGTGTTGAGTTATTAGGCAAAATCTGCTGTGTAATTTTTTTTTCACTGCGAGGGGGGGGGGATATGAACGACCATTAAAGTGACACAAATTTTTAAAAAATAAAGGTTGGATCTCCAATTATCTTGCTTCGTAATTTGAACCCGCCCCGGCTGTGCAACGGTACGCGATTAGTCATTCAAAAATTAATGAAAAACGTGATCGAAGCCAGGATTTTAAATGGCAAGTTCAGAGGTGAAAATATACTCATACCACGGATTCCTATTATACCTACAGATGTGCCAATTCAATTCAAACGTATTCAGTTTCCGATTAGATTGGCATTTGCAATGACTATCAACAAATCCCAAGGTCAAACGATGTCTGTTTGTGGCTTAGATTTGAGAACACCATGTTTTTCACACGGACAATTATACGTGGCATGCTCTCGAGTGGGTAAACCATCCAGTTTGTTTGTGTTAGCTAAAGATGGACTAACAAAAAATATTGTTCACGCTATAGCATTAAGAGATTGATATTGTTTAATAGTGTTACTGTCGTAATTGTTTTATTAATGATATATAATTTTAAGGAATAAATTATAATTTAAAAATAATGTTTGCCTTTTGTTATTTTTATATTTCCTCATCGTTCACAGCGCTCCACGCTTATTTCACGCATATACCACATTCTTACATACATACAATATACACATTCTACCATACATACATATATACTTACAATAAGTAAGCTATTTTTTGTCTACACTAGAAATTACTAGGAAATTATTTATATGGCAAAACAACGTTTGCCGGGTCAGCTAGTATATATATATATATATATATATATATATATATATACCAAAACTTTATCGAAATACAAAATTTTATCAAAATCGTTAGAGCCGTTTTCGAGATCCGAAATATATATATATATATATATATATATACACACAAGAATTGCTCGTTTAAAGATATTACATATTTGTATGTTCGTTCCAAATACAAATCCACAGTTTTCGTCGGATTTTCATCAAACTTGGCATAGAGGTTCCTTGGTTGACTAGAATTCACATAAGCGGGGTTTTGAAATTAAAAAAAAAAATCCAAAAAGCTTAAAATTTAAACTTTTTGTCTCACAATGGACATTTTCTTTCAATTTTGAAAATATAGAATTGAGATAAGCCTTTAAGCATACAAATAGATAAAATTCTACACATTTAAATATGAGTATTTTCCGACAACAATTACGATTAACAATGAATGAATTATAGATTCAAGGCTCACCTATTTCATTTTAGCATGAAATAAGTTGAAAACAAACAATGTGTGGCAACACCTTGGGATGCGCTGTCATGCAAATTGCGCAGCGCTTAAATAACCGTTGTCGCAGCGCCCCAAGAAGCGCGGTATGCTGCAGGAGTTGGTAGCTGATGAATTGTTGGGCAATTCCACGATAAGGTCAACCAGATGGTCAAATTTTCAAAATTGATATTTCTAAACAAACAAGGTATCATTTTAAAGGTAAAGAGTTGTATATTTTGAAATTCATGTCTAAATTTTGATAACTTAAGTTTTAACTAAGTTACAAGAGGTCAAACTAGGGTCAATATCCAGAGCGTTTTAAACTACATTTGACGACTCTCAAAGAAGCTCTGTTTTTTTCCAAAATATACATACTAAAATTATGAATAAAGACGAATAACTATTTACATATTCAATGTACAACAGGTGATGTTGCAAAAATGTGTGAGAATATAATTCATTTTGATTTGTGACAGAATTCCCATGGGGCACATTAAGTGTTTTACGTCCGACACCAAAATGTACGATTAATTATGCTGGGCCAATAATTTTAAAGCTACATACATCTAACTTTGTATACAAAGTAAGATTTTTGGTCTCATTGATGTAACCTATTAACATTTTGTGACAAGTAAATATTTTTAATTAAAATCTAGGTGTCGGACGTAAAGAATTTTTTTACGTCCGACACCGTTTACGTCCGACACTGTTACATTCCTTATATAACACTTGTTTACAACTGTGATTCTCCATATTTTGCCTTTAATTACAAAGTTAAAGTGAAGCATGATTAAAAAAAAATAATTTTGACTTTACTGTGCATACATATACTTTAAATTTACTTATTAAATAGTAAATTTTGCTTCAGAATAATACTTTAAAAGTTTTTTCTCTCCTCATGAGACATTTATATTAAGACACTTACAATGCATCTGAGTTGTTCTGGGAACTCTTGAATTAATAAAAAGTGTATATACATATTATTGCTTTGAAAAGAACAGCAACCCAACTCTTAAGTATTCATCTAAAGTTTTAAAGGCTAGATCATCACAACACAACCTGTATTCTGTTTCGCAAGAGTCAGAACACATGGATTTCGTAGTTGGATTTGTACA
>JAXGGA010017030.1:0-25301 GCA_038373865.1 Uloborus plumipes | reverse complement strand
CATAATTTACTTTGTTTTAAAATTTTTTAAATATCTTAAATTTTCTTAATGCAAAATGCTTCGTTTTTTGGTGAATTCGAAAAAGTAGTATCATGCATTCTTTTTTCTTGTCTTTCATTTCTTATTTATTTTAAGAGGATTATTTAATAATGTCACAATTTCAAAGAAACTATTCATTCCAAGGTTGAGTTTTGTCAAAAAAAAAGGGGGGGAGGATTTGGTTTATTTACATCATAATTCTAAGTTGTGTGACAAATGAACAGGTATTATTCTATTCAAGTATAAATGACAAATCTTCTTTAAAGTTAATCAACTAATCAGAATTTATTCTTTTTTAATTATGAATACTTAAAATGCGGATTTTGTGTGGATGTGTCCTACTAATGGACTGAACACCTTCCTCATATTTTGATTTATACAAGAATAAATAAATAAGATGTAGCTTTAAGTTATGTATTAACAATTACTTACTTGTTTTACTATATCCTGATTTTGTTGTTTAGAATCTTGATCAATGAAATACATAATAGGTTAATATATGTTGATAGATTAATGCATCTATTTAAAAAAACTGAAATTGTGTACCTATAAATTTCAAAAAATATAAAATTTTAAAATAAAGTAATTCAGGATTTATAATAGTTGCACATATGCCCTTGTACACATAAGAACCATTACCATTGTTCAAAGTTTCATAGCTAGAAATCATTGAAAAATACTCAATGCAGTATATTTATATAGCTTTTATTTTAAAACTAAAGTTTTTTTTAACAAATATAACGAAATGTAATATTTAAAAGAACATATTGTTAATAAATATTTCATTAATTATTGAATGCATTCTGGCTTCAAATGTTCAATACGCACATATTTTTAATTGAATATGAATTTCTATTATGCTTTATCATGAGGAACAATTTGGAGTTAAAAAGACTATCTTATATGATAATAATTGTAACAGAAAATTTGCTGCATAAATTTCAGGCCGAAGCAGCCGAAGCGGCCGAATCACAACTCATGCTTCGGCCAGACCGAAGCTTCGGCAAAATGGCCGAAGCTTCGGCCCGGCCGAAGCTTCGTTCCATCTCTACTTTAAACCTTATGGTAGTGTACTCGTCTGAAAAAATAAAATATGGCAACCCGCAATAAGGCACTTCTCAGTCAGTTTCAAACAGGTAGCATTTTTCTTACGATTAAAGAAATCTGTGATTAGCATTGCACATGTAACGCAGTTATAAATTACTATCATAATATTGAGTTGATTAATAAATGTGTTTAGTATGTGTGTGTGTGTAAACCAGAAATGAAGTTTTTAAAGTTAACCTAAACGACTGCACTTTTACAAAAGGAAAAATTTTGTTTTCAGAAAAATGTTTTCATTAAAAAAATATGCTGCAAATAATTTGCAACCTAAGCCAGCTGTGTTAGAAAAAGGAGTTTTTTTTTTGTCTTAGCATGCTACTTGCTTCAACCTGTTATGTACCGTAAAATGATTATGCGGGATATGTTTCAAGTAGGGGAATGTGGGGCAAAGTGAAATGGCAAAATATTTTCACAGTTTGCAGCACGACCTATCTAGCAGTATTTTAACAAAGTCCCTAGACATACAATCTATTCCTGTCAACAAATACAGATAGATCTAAAGATCAATGAAAAAAAATTACAGAAGTCCTTTTCAAAATTTTTATACCCTTTGTAATATTTGTTTTCTCAAATATATTTTTTGTTGTGATATAATTATAAAATTTTTGTAATTATTTATTTAAGTATAAATTGAGATCTACTGGTATCCAGTGCAATACTTATTTCATTTATATTAAGCGAATTTTGATTTTAAATGTTCAATGTAATTTGTCAAGTGCACGCGGGGCAAAGTGAAATAGTTCATTTCGTTTACTTATGTATTATTTTTTTAAATCACGTACGTATTTCTTAAAAAATTTATTAGTTTACAATTATTTTACCTATTAATTCACGTATTTATTCATTCGTTCACAGGTTTTCTTATTCGTTCTCTATTTTATTCACTCATTTCTTTTTCTCATAAATTAATGAGTTTATTACTTTGTTTATTTATTTATTCGTTTATTTTTTATTAATAAGTCATTTATTCGCTTGTTTACATGTCCATTTGATGAAAATTACTGTTAACCACAGAATAGAAAATTTTTCATGGTAAAAATATTGCATTTTTCACTTTGCCCCATGGTTTTTTAGGGTGGAAAATTTCTACCTTTTTTTGAAGGGTGCAAAATAACTGCCAAAAATGAAAAATAATATTTCAGCTCAAGTTGTCTTAGAAAATACATTATTCAATCTTTATGTACAATAATTTTCCGAACAAATTTCCGATGCGTCCATTTTGAAATAGGTCAGTATCTGAACTATTTCACTTTGCCCGACATTCCCCTATATGTGCGCGAAGTCATCGATCAACTCACACATAGATCAAAAATTATTGTCTGATCGTTGTTTTAACCAATCAAAACTTTGACCATAGAACTTAAATTTTTAATGTCCTTTAATGTATTTCCATTTAGGATCACCAACCATGAGAAACAAATTAAATTTCATAAAAGCTGTCAATCAGTCACTTCTATTTTAGAAACAGCTGTTCGAAAGTGAAATTCATAAGTGCGGCACGCAGATATAGCATAACTAGATACAAAACTCCGTAGCAGTAGCCACTGGTCACCATTGAAAGCGCGAATCGTGAAGTAAAGGGGCAAAAGCGTAACATACAATGATGCAACCCCTGATCTCCAGTCAATCTCACACTGTTTGCGCGCAAGCGCTGAGCAGCCTTTATACACTTTTCTGACGTTTGACCGTCTACCCTTACCTCAATGGTTGCCAATGGAACCGGTTTCTCGTTGTATACCTAGTTAATGCTATATCTATGGTGTCGTAGAGCAAAAACACAATAATATACACAATTCATTCTTTTACATACCTTGTCTAGCCTCACGAGAGCATCAACTGGCTTTTCTGCTCTTATGACTATATATGTCAAATCATGCTTGGATAAAATTGGCTCCTGAAAATAGTTTTAAGAAAAAATTACGTCAAATGTTTGAAATGATAAAAATATCTAAGAACATTAAACGTCAAAAAGTTCGTGGCTGTAAATTTATCTTTGAAAGTTATAGAAACTGCTATTTGTAAAAAATGAAGGAATTACGGAATGAAATGAAATTTGAAGCAAATGTTAGTTATAGGATGTTATGCAAATTAGTAACGTTTCAGAGTCATCACCCTCTGAACTCCTGCAGAAAACATATAAATAAAGGACTGTAGCGGAACTTTTTAAATGGGGCTTGATTCTTTGTTAGTGGTGAACGTTTCGTGAAACATAAGTAAGATTCCATGACAAAATAGGGGAAAACTTCAATAACTTACGGAGTCGGAGTTTGAAATGGGGAGAATCACCGGTTTTTGAGAAAGATTTTTTTTCCTGCTGCTCAATAGCAGCTCGTGTGCAACGGAACAGCGAATTTGGAAGCAGTAGACCGATAAGCACCGAAAAACTCAAAAAAAACTGGGAATAGATGACGGAAAGTAATGTCAGAGCGCGATGATTGACTCCTGGTCCGTATGCCGATGAATGACTGTCCAACTACTTCCAAAAAGTTGACAGCAAGTAGATCTACTCTTTCAGGTCTACTAATGTCGGATTCGTCAATTCCTTAACATCTGCTGCGCCGTGGAGCACAATCAAGGATTTCTTCATACAGGGTCTCCAACAGGGCAAAACATTAACAAATGCGTCTGTAATGGGCTCATGAGCACAGAACCTGGCGAGCTAATATGCAGTATTATCTCTGTTCTGACGAATCCCACTTTATTTTGTGGATCCATGATGGCCGCATTTGCGTTAGACGCTATGCTGAAGATCTTTGTCTTTCAGAGTGTGGCTATAGGACGTCATAGTGACCGAACACACAGAGTTTTATGATGTGGCATGCGATTGGATTACCTTAGTTGTTACGAACAAAGGGTAATCTGAGTAACAATAACTTCGTCCCTAAAGTACTAGACCCGAAGCCATTCCCTTCCTTCAAGACATCCCTGGAGCTGTCTTTCAGCACGATAATGAAAGCCCACATGTTGAAAGAAATGTTTGAGGTTTATTTTCAGCCCAACACATGCAACTTCTTCATTGGGCCTGCTCATTCTTCGGATATGTAGCCTATTGAATACACGTGGGATTTGGTTGGTAGATGTCTCACTCGTGATTCGCCTCCTGGAGCGTCAAAAGACGAACTTGGGCTGTGCATGCAATCAATATTGAATTATCTCTCCAAAGAGATGTTGAACAACCATGCATTATTTTCAAATTCACGCTACAGCCCTCTATTTGTACGCTTTCAGCATCAGTTCAGAAGGCGCTGCTCACACCACGCATTCATGGCGACTCTGAAATTGTACTATTTCGTATAATATCTAATAACTCACATTTCCCCCCGCCCCCTTTATTTAGAAGCTATCAGCTTCACATGCAAAGAGGACTACATGCCAGGTGCTTTGTCTCTGAACGAAGACAGTAAAGATTTTTACAGTACAGATGAATCAAAAATCCTCAAAGACAAGAAGGGAATCGAACCCACGGCCTCTGTCAGAGAAGACGCAGCTTCTACCAAAGAGACACGGAAGCCCTTTATAACTCATTTGCTCTCTCTCTCTCTCTGCAAATTTCTCTTCATTCGGGTGATTCCTTCATGGTGTTGCATCTATTACAAACAGCAGTGTACAACTGATGGGTTTAAACTTAAATATTCAACACTGTGCTTGACCGGGAACCACATTTCCAGAAAATCGACGAAAACTGAATCTGAAAAATTTCCTAATTTCCGATCAACAGAATCGCTAGTTGAAAACTTTAAAATTTTCTGTTTTTAGCAGTGAACTCCGTTTTTCAATATCCAGTAGGAACTTGTTTCTTAAAATGCAAAAATTTAGTAGCAATGGCGACAGCAGAAGTTAAACTTGCTGCTCATTGCAACTAATTTTAGCAGTGTTTGTAGAAGTGCAGAAATATCCTTGTTTTAAGACAAAAAAAAAAAAAAAACAATTCTAGGACATGACACTGAAAAGGACCGTATGGTAATCGATTGGAGAAAAGTTGAAATAAGCGGTGAGTAGAATATTTTTGAAGTACCTGTATTTGTAGCAATGTTATGACATCTGCACGCAAAACTCGCGACCGTATCCACGTTTGTTTTCTGTAGTTTCAGAAGCAGAACAAAAATGGAATATGTAGAAGGATTACTATTGCAAAAAAAAAAAAAAGACATAAGGGACAGGTAGTCAGTCCGCCTGGAAGAGGGAAATTTGACGCACGAATATATGTCTCTAAATGGCATATCTTTGTCTTGATGAATAGTATTTTGACTCCCATGTACTTATGAAAATACGAGGTTAGTTCTTTTACTTTAAATTTAGCAAGAAAAGTTTTTTTTTCCTTCATATTGACATGTTCCCTATATTGGTGGGCTGTTTCTATTGGCATGTATGAAAGTGACCAACATTGCGTTGTTAAGAAGTATTTTTTCTTTTTTTTTTAATTTTAAATTACATGTTATTGCAGTAGTAATTTTCAAAATTAAGTTTCTAAAAAGCTAAACTAAGTGGTGAAAAAGCAAAAACCATCTTCGTAATGTAAAATATTGTTGCCTTGTAATCTGGTTGCCATCCTATTTTCACTTGTTATTTAAATAGATGGAGTTTGAAGAAATACCAGAAAATGCAGTATTATATTAATTGTTGTTTCTCACATTTGAAAAGTGTGCCACATAGGAAAAGGAATAGGTTTTCATAATTTTTGATAAAAAATACATTACTTTAATTTTGAGTATTGATTCGGAATTTTACTTTAGAGTTGTAAAAAGAGAAGTAATCAAATTTAAATGGACATTCAAAGAAAATGCACCGAAATTACATTGGAAGTGCCTATATTTCCGCATTAAAAACACATGTTAGGTGAATTAAATTTCGCGTTGAATATTTTTTAATAAGAAAATACCTCATCTAAGCTTTAAACGTTTCTACCAATCGTTTTAAAAGCTTCTTAATGTTTCTTAATAACCAAGCATTTAAATGTGTTTTTAAGCAACTCAACTATTTCTCGAATCGGCGTTCTGTACTTTAGAAAGGTACTGATTTTACAAGAGGGTGAATTTTATTCCCCCCTCCCCCCACCGCAAAAAATCAAACCATCTTCATCTTCTCTTAAAATACACCGTTAAAAAGCACAAATACGCATATTTGTGCTTCTTTAACGTTGTATTTTACTTTACATTTATTGCAAAAAGGTATTTATATACTTCATTTATCCCTAGCAGCATCATCTCATCCCCCCTATGATCGGCCATTCATCGAAACCCGATGAAATTCTCATCGGCCGATGATCCAATATGTCTCATCGGCCGAGCAGAATCCGAGCAGCAAAATCCGATGAGAATACGATGAGATTTGGAGCAATTTACGAGCAGAACAGTCCCGTACCGAGGAATTTCATCGGGAAACTTTATCGGAAGGATATCGTTTTCCGATGGAATATAGCTCATCTTATTTTCATCGGGAAAGTTGATCGGAAGGATATCGATTTCCGATGAAAAGTAGCTCATCGAAAACCGTGCTCGGATACTGATCGGAGCGATGTCATCGTGCGTTACAGGATCAGTTTACGAGGAGTTTATTGATCGGCCGAGCAAAATCCGATGAGTTGATGCTACTTGGGATCATCTTACCTTCAAATGTTCTATCCAGCTCCACATGAGTCCAGTTAGAAACATGATGTCTTTCTCTCTTTTTAATCGCTCCCAAGCAGATGAGCGATTATTCAGTTCTTTCTAGATTGAGAAGAGTTAAACTATTGTAAGTGTTGTTATTGTTGAAATTTATATTTTAGCATTTTCCTGTTTGTTTAGCAGTAAAAAATACTTACTTTTAACGCATCAATTTTAAGTTAAAAGTAAAATGTTTTTAATTGTACTAAATTAAAAATAACTTTTAAAGTTTAATTGGTAATTTTAAGTTCTTTAATACCATCAATAGCTTATATTTTCAGTTATGAATTTAAAATCGTGTTTTTTTTTAAATTTTATTATTATTTGTAATTAGATTTAAAGCCTTACTATGTCTCGCAATTTCTGAAAAAATATTTTTGATATAAACTAAAGGGGTTTAGGATATTCTTTTCACTCCATTTCTATTGAATGAAACATTTTACACAAGCTGTTTAACACCTGTAAAGGATATTGTCTTAAAAACTGTTGGGGAAAAAAATAATTAGCTTTGCATCGAAATTACACAAAACTAGTTAATGTAAAAAATGTGTGTTTGCATTTGAATTTTCTATCATGATTTCATGGGAATCAAAGTGTATATGCAGCGAACGGATCCTGATCTATATTTTATACATTATTATATTTTTTATTGTGCACAACATTTAAGTTTCAATAAAAATGTATTTCAGGTTAAAAAATCAAAAGCGTAACTTTTCGTGATATTTTTAACATACCATCCTTTGATTGCCTAAATTAGATAAACTATAATATAATAATGTAAATAACAGCGTTAAAGTCTAAGTTTTAATCAGCGGAAACAAATGCTTATGTAACAGAACTTTTTCGATCTTACTGGAACAACTGAAAAAGTTTATAAAGCATAAAAAGGGAGTTTTTTTAGTGCAGTGATACTGAAATACGGAATGTGTTGGTCGAAGAAACGTAATAACTTATCGTAGTAACCTTGGATTTTTAATAGATCTAGTAAAAACTAGAAAAGACTTTCCGAATATTCCTCCTTCCTCAGAACCCCCCCCCCCCCCTCCTCTCAGAAAATTTACAATTGAGCACTTAAAACTCACCATCGGGACTTGAACCAAGATTATCTGTTCCTATTTCGAGCTCTATATGGGGCTATTGCTTAGCATGAAGAACTTTCGTTTTAATATAATACCAATTAATGTAATTGCAAAAAAAAAAAAAAAAAACTATATATCTTATAATCAAGTGGCTGAATGAAAAATTACATTAACCATAAGCAGTTATAACTTTTAGAACATTAAAATAATTGCGTGAAGGTTTAAATTTTTTTTCATTCCCTGCTTATAAACTGAATTTCATTTAGATTTTTTTATTTTTTAACTGTCGATAAATTTGATCTGGATTTTCCAGAGATCCGAACGAACAAAGACCGGATGAATAAGGTTCTACTGTATTTACCGTAATTTGTCTGGTGTAGAATGGTTGAAAAAAAGGGGAAATTTAAGCTTATCCCGCGTCAAGGCCGTATCCAGAGGGCCCCCCCCCCGAAACCCGAAATGTTTTTTCATGTAAAACAGAAAAAAAAAACAAAAAAAAAAGGTTTTCCTTTTTTTAAAAAAAAATTTCAAATGGCAAAAAAAAAAGTTTTTTTTTCCTTTTAACTACGAGTGAAAATTTGAAGATGTTACAAAAAAAATGACAATTCAAATTCACATTAGCTGCAAAACATACTTGAAAATAAGACTCTCATTAGCACTTCCAGCTCTCTTTCCCAAATCAATTCAGGCTCAAGGCAAGCAAGCTACTTGTCACTTTGATCGGCACCCCCCCCCTCCCCCATGAAACTTATAAAACTTACACCACTCAGATTTTTACCCCCTAATCGCCGGGCCCCTAGTTTCCGACTAGGCTGAGATTGCTTTTGTTGGTCCCCATTTATAAGCATTTGTAACCCTCGAGGGATTTTAATAGCTGAACATGTCTTCGATCAACAAGACCACACAAAACGGATACGTTTACAGACCCTCTGCTTTGTTGGACGCTCACCAATCTTAGACAAAAGTTACTTTAAAAAAATTCCATTTACAAATGCTTAAAAACCTTGAAAACTTTGTTAAATGTAGCTGTAAACCTTGAACTTTAAAGTTTCTAACATAAATGGGGGGGGGGGAGATTTGCATCAAGTTGCGCGAAACTCAGCTCCTTGATTAAAAAAATATTCTGCGTAATGCAAAAATCATATTCCAGCATTTTTTGTAGCATATTTTCAAAAATATTTTTTTGTGACTCAACGCGTTTCATTTCTGACTATTCATTAAATACCTAATTCAGTATTTTAGAATTTAATTTGTAATTGATTTTTTTATTAATAGGTTAAGCACGAGAAAAAATATTATCCTACCTGTATTCTTTTTTTGTTTTCTGCAGTACTAGTGATTGAAAAAGAAATTATTGTCGTTATAAGTAATTTTTAATATTTATTTTTAATTTTAAAAAGATGTGTCTTTCAAAGTTTTAGCAATTTCGTAAGACTGTCCAATCAACTATTAAAACGTCAGAGACTGGAAAGTGCAAATAAAATGCTTTAAAGAATTTTAACTGTTCTAGAGTCTTTGAAAATCATTAAATACCTTTTTGAAACTCCTTTAAAAGTGCTTCAATCCTATTTTTTATCAAATAATTAAACTATGAATTAACTAAATGGCCAGAATGTTACTCTCTCGTTAATTATTTTTTAAATCTTTACACTATTTCTTTCAAAGAATTTTATGTGTTTTATACTATTGGTTATTTTATGTTACTAAGTGCTGTGTCTGTCGGTGAGTTAGGGAACTGATCAAAAACTACTATGTAACTATAGTGAAAACCGATGTAAGCAAGTGATAAAGTGTTAATTTTTTCTCCTCCCTTGTCCTTCCTCTCTGTCGCTTAATATTAATCATTTGTTAAACTAAACATTTTTTTATGCTTTGATAAATCTTAATTTGCAAAAGAATGCAGAAAATTTATGAGATTGTTGTTTGCCTACTTTTCCAACATGTTTTTGAAGTCCCAATTGCTCCATATAAGGCCTCAAAATGCAGAATTTAAAAACTTTTTTTCAAAAATTTACCCGGGGGAGAAAATCCCCGGACCCCCTAAAATTACGGATATTCTTCCCCACTTAAAAAAGTTCTCATTGCATATCTCTCTTTATACCCCTACCCCAATAAAGGTCAGTTCAAGAAAATTTTAAGAATAAAGAAATGAAAAAAAAAAAAAAAAAAAACAGAAAAACACACACACACGCACATCTAACATCGTTGGGGGGGGGGGGGGGTCAGCTAGAACATAACACACACAAAGATGTATGTGTGTTTGGGCAATGTGCGAAACTGGACCCCTCCCGAAATTTTTTTCTGGATACGGCCTTGTCCCGCGTAGGCTTAACCCACGCGTTTAACATTTCTTTAATATTCGTTGAAATTGAACATTAATTACTGTGTTAGTAAAACTAAACATTAAATCGAACTGCAACAATGAAAAACTGCATTTCAATGATTTTATTTTTGATGTTTACAAACTTTGGTTAAAAGAAAATTAAGATGGTGGTTAATTTGAGAGGATTTTTGATCCCAATCTGTTCTCTCTCCAACTCTTGTTGTGTTTTTGGAGGGGGGGGGGTACTTAGTAACATTTGAAAGTGCCATCTTCTCTGCGGTGGGAGGGGCAACTTTGAAATAGCTCAATTGAAGAATATCAAACTATACTACAAAAAAAAAAAAAGAAAAGAAAAGATAAATGGCAAAAGTAGAGCAAAAACGTCACTAACTTATTGGATTCATAATCAGCGATGACGAATGATTAAAATCAACATTACTAACAAAACAAGCCGAAGTTACGTGAAAAATAAGACATACATGTTGTTTATTACATAACACGGTAGATATTTTCCACTTTACTTACTTGAAATTGCTTCAACTTATTTTGAAAATCGTTCCCTTGCAGAAGATGATCTCCCAACAACGCTTTAACTACATCCGTTGGTGTTAAACGATCCTCCATTAATATTGTATCGCCATCATTAGTACTTGATCCGTCATTAGAGCTCAGCTCCATATGATTATTTAATTCTTGATAGCACGTGTTATTAGCTAGGTACATGCCAGGATGTCCCTCCATCAGCATCGAATCAATACTTTCATCACTAGTTTCAAAGTCATCTTCCCCGTAGTCATTGTAATCATCATCAAGGTAGTCATCCTGATACATCCTTCTTTCTGCTGAGAGACTTCCTGTGCTGCGGCCATCGGGAGGAAGCCGATTTTGTAAATCTGGTGTAGAAGCATAATCTCCTGAGCTTTGATCACATCTTGAATCACAAGTGTCCAGATAGTATGCTGCTCCTCTACTTGGTGGTCCAGCAGGCCTTTTGGATGAATCTGTTAAATTTTTTAGATCCTGACTGCTGTCAGGAGAAGTGATGGAAGCTTCTCCAGATGAGCAGTCCATGTCCATCATGGTAAGACTGGAAGATGGACGCCAATGACTGTCATCACTTGACGTCGCTGAGAGAAAATAATTACTGAAACTCACAGGGCTGTCTATATCGTAGCATATTTGTTGGAGCATGGGTGAAAGCATATTACAGTTCGATAGATGTAATAAGCGTTCACATATCACGTACAATATCTGAAAAGTACAAGCAGGAAATTAGCAGAATAAAAAAAAACTATCCTTAGGTTAGAAACATAAAGAAGTCTGTACTTATATACAAAGTTTTGCAGACGATGAAAACCTGATATTTTTCAGCTTACCGCTTGCAGCCTTGCTTATAAGACAATAGTGTTGCAAAAATGACAAAAATATTTTTTCCTACTTCTTATATTACGTTTCTAAAAAAAAAAATAACTGCCAGAAATACCCGACGGGTATTTTATGAATAATTTCTTTGTATGGTCAGGATGTTTTGTTTCGAATCACACCACTGTTCCGATACACCCCGTTTTACGGTATGAGGATTGATTAAGTAGTAAAGCAATTATATTTTCACAAAAAAAAAACACTTTAGGGAAATAATAGAAACAATGAGGGATGCACCGATAAGCAAGTTGACCGATTACCGATTAATCGGCTATTGAAAATCGGCCGATTAATGATCAGGTATTTTTTTAATGCTACCGATTTCACCATCACTTTCCCCCCTTCATTTACAATTCCGATTTTAGAAATAATTGCCAATTTGATTCTGAGAGAAAATTTATTTTTTTCCTAATCATCCCAAAATAATTTTATACATGCATATTAAATTACCTAAAATAATTAACACATTAACGAGACATGAAAATTTAAAAAAAAAATTAACCCATTTATGCCCAGTGTCCTAAAAACGGGACGCTTGTTAGTTACTGCACACAAGAACCTGTAATGGGTATATCATTTTACTAAAGCTGTTTTTCACAAGTTAAATAGTCCTTCTTGACAAAACCAGCTAGAGCCACTTTTTGGACATCACAGTTTATTTATTGACAGCTATTTTCAGACAAATCAGTCAAGCAATCCAGTCAGACAAATCTAGCATGGGTAGCCAGTAAAAGTAATTTTTTTTTTGCGACCTTTATTTTCATAAAATCAAACTATTTTGCAATGATTTGCTTAAAATTGATCACAGATGCCTTCTGTCATGTTACTTTGCAAAAGTAAAGTCAAGTAAGGTCGTATTTTGCTCACATATCTGCAAAATATCCCATAAACTGGATGTAAAAAAACTTAATAAATATGGCAACGGCGAACTATTTTAAGCCTAAAATGTATGTAAACTGTTCCAAGTAAGAGTTTTAAGCAGATAAAAATTGAAAGAAATTGTTAAAAAAAAAAAACTTGGGCATAAATGGGTTAAAGCACTATGAGTTAGGAGTGCTTTTAATTCAAATTTATTTTTCAATTATTGTGGTAGCCATTTAACTTAAGACTTTTATTCTTCGTAAAAGTTGGAGGTTATCTAAAAGCACCACGCTCAGAAGAGAAGTATCGACACATGAAAACTGTTGCAACACTGTCTATATGTGTATATTAATTTAAAATAGAAAAATTAATTTAATAAAAAAATATATCAACTGTGAGGATATTTTATTTCATTCTTTGAATTATTTGTTTTGATTTTACTCACTACATTTCTTTACTGCGTGTTATATTTATGTTTTTAGAAAATTATTTATTTCTTGTTTATTCACTTATTCATTGTAGATTTTGTTCAAGGCATACTTAAAGTAAATTTATTTAAAATATATTTTTGTACCGTTTGATTTGGCAAAATTTGACTGATTATAAATAAAATTAAATGCTCGTGTTTTCGCATTCCAATGTAAAAGTTCAGGAATTTTAATTATTCCTAATAGTGTGAGATGAATATCAACTGTGAGGGTCATCATTTAATATTCTATTCAGTTTTACGTGCGGCAACAAATGGCAGAAAATTACATTTATTTACTGTTAGTGAAACTGTTCATCATTATTTCTTGGTGAAAGTATACTTTAAATGTTAATATTAAAAAAATATTTTTCCTTCCGATTAATCAGCAAAGTTTTGCCGATTGTGAATAATCGGCAAAAGGGCTGATTATGGCCGATTAATCTGTGCATCCCTAGTACATACGAAAGAAAACGCGTTGGTTTGCCTGGCACTTACTTTGATCGTTATTGATGGCGACACAGGGACGTCATTTCGAATTTTTCCAGGGGGGGGGGGCAAAGGGTGCATGCACAATGTAAAATTTACTTAAAAGTGACAAAAACCACGCCCACTTATATGCCAATATATTGATTTCTGAAAGTCAGGGGGGGGGCAATTGACCCCCCTGCCCCCCCTAAATGACGGGCCTGTGGCGACATATCATATCTTATCTAACTTAGTTTACTTTCGGTATCTGTTCTTGTTAAAATACCTTCGTTAAATTTCATGTCTTCTAATGTTCGATTAACTACATTAAATTCTATAAAAATCAAGACATATTTGAAGTTAAAAATCAAGCACAAAAGGGTCATTCCACGGTGACTGACGTTACAGTTTGACTCTATTTTTAAGTTAAAAATTCAGTACTGACTTGAAATTAATTTTTACCCCCTAACTTTTAATTAAAATGTCATTACAGAGTATACTAAAAGTCTTTTCATAACTCATTAGGTATGAGGATTTTTTTTTTCATAAATTATGGGGAATCAAACATATGTGACTGATGTTACACAAAAGCGACATCAGTAAAATTGACTTTTTTTCAATTTGAAATCCTCTTCAAACTAATAGCGTGAAACATAAAAAATAAAATTCAAATAAAAATAGAGATTTCAGACTTTGTGAAAATACTTTTCTTGATGGAAAAAACTGAAAAACTGATAGCACAGAAAATATGCAATAGGTGTGACTGATGTAACAAAGATTTCGTGGACTAATGTTACGATAACAAAACATTGCTACAATAATAAATAATGTCTCTCTAATTATTAACAAAGCATATATTTTGCCCAAAATTGAAGTTAAATTATAAGAAATAAAGAATGGCAACAAAATCTTAGTTACACAAAAAAAGTTTTACACATTAATTTTTCATAAATTCTCCTCTTGAGATAACTACTTCTGGGGAAGGCTATTTTTTTATTACTTTTTATTTCGAATTATAAATTTCATTCATTGTTAGGCCATTTACAAATATTTTACTGCTCAAAACTTGGCATTAACTGGATAATATATTTGTGAATGGCACTAACTTCACCTCATAGAATTTACCATCATATTCCACAAGAACTCTCTCTCCTGTTGCAGCTTTCAAGTTAGGAACACATTTTGCTAAATTAGACTTCAAAAAACTGTTTTGAACTTTTGGTGATTCAGAAAATCATTGCCAAAAAATGTTGTTGCTAATTCCCTGCTCCAGCTTCTGATTTATTAAAACATATTACTCAAATGTAACTATTAATATAGCTGCAAACCCGGTGGTGATAGCTAAAATATTTTCACATTTCTTGAAGTGTAGTATGCAAAAAAATTTTTTACGGTACAAAAAAAGATATACATACAATCGATTGTGGTTTGGATTTTCTTCACTAATATTGAAGTTCTCCGAATCTTTAGGAAAATAATGTGTCTATATATTTCAAAAGGTAGTGTAGGCTATTACGAAGCTTTTGTGGTAATTTCACAGGAACATATTGTACTGTAATTTGCTACATCAAAAACATATGTTTCAAATCCGCAAATTTGCTTTCTCATTTCTATATATTAATAAATTCATCTACTTCTAGGAGTATTGCAGATGCTTTTTTAGCGTCTTATCTCTTCAGAGTTATCATTATTCCAAGTAGTTTCGATATAGGGTCCAAAATTACTTAACCATGTTTTGTTTTCATTGGCAAACACTTTGATTTAACTGCCATACACGGAGAGTTAGGAGTACTTGTTTGCCCAATTTCAATTTAAAAAGAAAAAAAGGGCAGGTGCTATTTAAAATCGGACTCTTTTGTGTTCTACATTTTCTTGTATTTCTTTTCCTAATTTATCTTTTTTAAAACTTGATTCTAAACTTACTTTGAACTTAGCTGGGTGATCATTTAAAAAAAATATATATTTTATCTTTTTTCTCTGCTCGTTTTACCATACACTGTTTTTGATTTACTAATCTTCGTGTTTTCCGCCGTTTTAAATTTCTCTCGCCTAATATGTTGCCTTTTTGCAGCAGTTAGTGCCATTTGTATAGTTTGTTTAAAGCATCTTAGTGAAAAGAGAAATGTGACTGATGTTACTGTGACTGATGTTACACATTTTAAGCAAGTTTTAAATATATTAATTCAACTACTTTTAAATATTTAAGTGAAGAATATTATAGATAACATCATAAATGAATAGAATATGACTTGTTGTAATCTTGGGTTTTGTTTTGTTTAAGTAAAACAAACTTTTATACTATTTTGTGACTAACGTTACATGAATGTGAGGACTAATTTGTGAAAATTGTTTGTAAAATAATTATAACAGTTTGAAGCTTCTTTGTTGGCTTAATATCTTCATTCATTTACTAAATTTCAATAAAAAATAAAACTGTAGACATACCAGTTAATTTCATAAGTAAAAAAACAGATGAACTTTCAATAGCTCTAATACAAGAAAACATGTGCACAAAATGATGTTGTCAAAACTTACCTGTAAAACTTACAAGAAATGAGTTTATAGCCTTTTTAGCGTTATCTTATGAAAATTCATTCCTTTTTACATCGTATAAAATCAAAAAACTATTGCTACATTTAATTTTTTTTTCGTGTGTGATGTCTCCAGTTTCGTGGAATTGCCCAAAATAGCTATTTGCTGTACTTTCTACCTAATTTGTGCTTTATTTACGTTGATTTTTAACTTCAAATATAGTTTAGCACAAAGCTTATTTGATCATTTTTCATTCAAGATATATTTCGTCAATAATATTTCTTCATAAAATCTGAGATGTCAACAAATGTACAATGGAACGTCATTAACGCTAAAACTCTTAACGTTACACGTTTTACATGAAATACTTGATTATTATCTTGAGTTTAGAATCACAATAATTTATCAGAATCGATCAAATCCGTCCAACATAAAACATTAACATGATCCCACGAGTTTCGCGTTAACGAGGTCCAACTGTGTGTATTGGTCTTTTTTCTAAATCCAATTTCCTTACTTTGGGTATGAATTTCAGCTGGCGGGCTTCAAGTCCGTGTAAAATTCGTTTCTGTCTCGACAAATGGTGATTCAGGGTAAATGGCGTACCTTTGGTAATCCTAAAAACATGAAATAATGTTAAAGTTGTCGCCATAGCAGATTATAAAGTTTCATCATGATACGACTAAAAATATTGATACTTATAAAACCTTTTTAAAAAAAATATTTATCGCGCAGTTGTTGCACGAAGCTACCTAACAATAAATCAAACTATGTTGATTCGTTTAAATTTGCACCACTTGTAAAGTTAAAAGTTGGTTAGCTGTGAACCTCAAAATTTAATTAGTAAACATTCAAAATTTCGAGTATTGCAAGGGAAAAAATGCTCTATTAAAAAACAATATATGAAATTTTTCTCCCCCTCCTCCAGTATTTGTGTCGTTCATCGAAAAGGGTGTCTACCTCCACATTTTAAAAATGCGTATTTGTATTCTAAGTTGCGTCACATATAGTTATACAGGGTGACAAGAAATAACTTGGACGAAGTTTCAAACCAAATATCTGTAAATACCACTGAATTTTTAACGATATTGTGATAGGGAATCGATCCTAGAAAGCTACTAAATAGTTGTAAGTGAGTTAGTTGGGATAACCATTATTTTTCGCAAACTATCTGCCATACTTGAATTGCATAAGCAAGAAACGAAAAAATGTGAAATTGTTTAACGATTGAAAGTGGCTAAATACACGATTTCCTGCATAATTAAAAGGTTAAAAAAACTCAAACATGATGGTGACAGGTCAGGAAGAAGAAGAAAATGCACAGTTAACACATCTAGCGACCAGAAAGTGGTCAAAAAGCGAGTTTAACGAAATCCTAGGATTTCAATGAGAAAGGTTGCTAGAGGGGTGAAAATCAGTATAGAAACCACTCGTTTGATGGTAATTGTTGAGCTTGGTCTTCTCCCTTACAAAATGAAAGAGACTTAAAAGCTAGCAGCAAAGAACAAACGCACAAGACTTCAAAAGAGGAAAGAACTGTTAAGCGGGCTGCAGATGATCGATGGAAAACATTGCTCTTCACAAATAAAAAAACTGTTCTCAATTGAACAAACTCAAAATAACCATAATAATAGAGTTTGGACAGCAGAAGCACCTGGAACTTTTTTAATTGTTGGCGGCTTCACCTACCCCTATCTGCAATGGTTTGGGGTGGGATATGTGCTAGTGGGGAAACACCACTTGTTTTTGTTGATCAAGGGATAAAAAATAATCAGCAAACATACCGCAAACTCATTTTGGATGATGTTGTCTTACCTTGTTCGCAAAAGCTCTTTGAAAACCAAAGATGGACCTTCCAACAGGATTTTTCACAAAATACACTCACGATTGATGCAAGACACATTTTCCAAACTTCATTGGAGCTGAAGAATGGCCCCCCGTATTCCCCAGATTTGAACCCAATGTATTATTCTGTTTGGTCCATCTTGGAAACAAGGGTGTATACTAAACCTGATAAAACTTTGGCATCTCTACAACCATTCTTCGGGAAAGAAAGGGATAAAATATCAATGAGTGAGTTGCGGCCCGTAGCCGAAAATTTTGTGACACGTCTAAAGCTCTGTATTAATACTAACGGTAGCCAATTTGAAAACGTTTAAATATATTCGACAAAATAATGTATTCATACTTATTTTGAAGTTTGGTCGCGTTATTTTCATTAGCAACAAAGTTATACTGTACGATGTGTGTCCAAGTTATTTCTTGTCACCCTGTATATTTTAGTATGAAAGCGAAGCAAAGCACTTTTAAAAAGTAACTATCCAAGTAGTAGCTGCACACTTCTATCTTTTTTCCTTATAAACAAAATTTCAGAAGTCTTTATTGTATAAAGCATAGTAAAATCGTGTACAAGGAGATACACCACTTTTACAATGAGCGACACATTTGAGGTTTCAAAAGAATTGTGTCTTTCTTCGATTTATTTTGGAAATTTGTCAGGCACCTAAAATATTTTCATGCGACTGAAATTTTACAATATTTGTAGGAGTCAGCACAAAACGTATACAAGTTCAAGCAGAAGCTATTGGTCAACGATGCCGGCTATTTTCTTGCTCAGATGGCCTCCTATTGTCACTTTCACAATAAAAACTAAATTACTGTTAAACGGCAGACGCAGACACGAACCAATAGTACCCTCAGACACATATCTGGCCGCTGACCATATGAGTGCTTATTTAATGCCATATATGTACTGGGTGCTCATTAAATGATTACATTTGAAAAAATAATTCACGCACATGCTTAAAATGACATGGGGTTTTACTGTAACCACAAAAAAATAAATAAATAAAAATAAGTAAATAGAAAAAATGTATGCTCAGAATTTTTATGTAGGATGGCGTTCTACCTCATTTTACTAGATGTGTGAAAAATTTCTTGCGAGATTGGTTTGGTAATGATCGAGTGCTGCGCAGCCTCTTTCTTCGTGCCTGACCTCCCAGGACACAAAATCTTATTCCGTGTGATTATTGACTCTGGGAATACATAAAGTCAACAGTCTACCGTGATCAACCGACATCAATAGGGATGATAAAAGATAAGATACAAAACACCAACGTACAATTATATTTTTTTTTTTCGTAGTTACGATAAAAACTCACGTCATTTCATTTTTTTCTATCTACATACATTATTCCTTGAATTATTGTCAAATATACACTAATTTGAAAAATTAATAATGCAAGGAATAATGTGTGTAGATAGGTTTATCTTTATTACCTGAGGGCATCTAAGAAACCCTTCGCGCCACTTCTATGCATCGAGCTTAAGTCAAACTATTTGATATGAATATGTTGTTTGAAGTATCATGAATTTATTTATTTGTATAGAAAAGAACCGAATTTTCAACTTACACATTTGTAAAGACTACGAAAAGGGGCAAAATAAATTGAGCAAACTGCTGAACACAAGCGATTTGGCTTCTAGTTTGAATAGCACAGGGCCTGAAAACAAAATTGATTTCACATTAAAAATGAAACTAAATAAAAGTTATATCCAATTTTTCAAGAAAAAAAAGCGTTGTTTACAGTACCTTTTGATTCTTATATATCTTATGGCATCATTTGGCTTACACCTTAATGAGTAAACTAAATAACAAGCTATCAAGACTCCAGTCCTTCCGAGTCCTGCATGACAGTGAACAGCTACCTAGAAAACAATGATAGGATTCATACTTTCTACGATAATTATCAAGATCCACTTTTAAATAAAATTGGACTTATTGTTAACTTTCGTCTTTTTTATGAATGTGCATTTTGAACCCGTAACCTGTGACGATTCCGGTTTATGCACCTTATCCTATCAGAGTCAACACTGGTTCAATACTCCCCACTAAACTTGGACCTACCCAGATCAGAATAGAAATTGAATTTAGTATTTTAATCCTATGTTAAGATGTAAACAAGTTGATTCATTGAAATGATGACTAATTATCATCCTTCCCATCATAATTTTGCATTCTTGATTCTGCATGCGTTTTTCATGAACGATACTGTACAATTGAAGAGTTTAGGAGATGAAGGGGTTATGTGACGAACCAGAAATTGCGAGTAATTCAAGTTCAAAGTTTTATTGTTGCAGTTGTTGCAGCTTTTTTTTTTTTTCTGGTTTTGTTGTTAGTGTGCATATGAAATTGGTCTAATGACATCTACCTTTTCATGTATCAAGTTTTCTTTGCTTACCTGTATCCTTGCTTACCATTGTCCAGAGTGTTCATTTTTTGAAAGGTAACATAGCCCCTTCATCCTCCAAGCCCTTCAATTATTGTTGCACCACCTGGTGAGATACGCCCAGGAACAATTGAAAGGGCAAGTGGATAAAGGTGATATGGGACAATTTTTAAAACTTGCATTTTACCACGGATGAAGAGGATAAGTCCATCAGTATCATGTCCCGTTAGTCACAGAAATGGTTGTGATAACTGAGATATGACCCAGTTTTACCCGTTGAAAAAAATCCATTAAAAAAATAACACAGCTTTTTTTTTTTTTTTTTGAAAGCGTTTTCTAAAAATTTTAACAAATGTCACATATCACCTTTATCCACTTGCCCTTTCAATTGTATTAATACAGTCTGAGTAAAAACTTTAAGGCCAGTAAAAAAATATTGAGAAAACGGGAAAATTAAATTAAAGGGATTTTAATGTTACTGAATAAATAATTATTAATGTTCGTTTGTAATAAATAACGCAACAGACAAGTTTTTCTAAGTACGCAATTACCATAAAAACAGTACTATATTCAAAGTTAGTATTTTAACCTGAGTAACAACTTTAAGGCCACCAGTATTTTTTAAATACTAAACAAAGATATACTGGAATAAATATCACAGCAGTTAAGGAGATTAGAGAAATCCTTCAACCTGTAGTTTTTTCATTAATTTCTTCGAAGTTTTGGTGCTCTTTGTGAAGATGGCTAAAGGTAAGAAATTAACTGATCGTGTAAGGGGACAGATTGAAGCTTTTTCTTCAACGGGGATAAGTAGCCGTAATATTGCGAAAAAAATTGGAAGATCGAAGACTGTAGTTAATAATTTATTAAGATTGAAAGACAATTACGATAAAAAAACACCGGGGGAAGACCCAGAGCTGTGTCCTCGCGTGATGAAAGAAGAGTTTGCAAACTTACGTCAACCGGAAAGTATTCAACTAGGAAAATTATTCAAGCGACAGGCTTAAATGTTTGTCAAAAAACGGTATATAACACAATTAGAAGGTATGAAAGATTTATTTACGCAGCAAAATTGGCTAAGCCTCAGTTACTGAATAGACACAAAATAGAGCGTTTGAACGTTGGCCAAAAAGTTATGACCTGGGATAACTAATGGATACAAATATTTTTTTCTGATGAAAAAAAGTGAAATTTGGATGGACCAGATGGGCGGAAGTACTATTGGCATGATTTAACGAAAAGAAAAAAAAGATATTCTCCAAGCGCCAATTTGGTGGAGGCTCTGTCATGACTTGGGGGTGCTTTTCTTACAATGGTATTGGCTCAATTGCGTTTGTTTCGGGTAAAATGAATTCTCAAGCGTATCAAAATGTCCTAGGAAGTCATCTTTTACCAAATGCTGAATTTATTGCTGGAGAAAATTTGAAATTTCAGCAAGATAATGCACCTATCCATTCGAGTAACAGTACAAAAAATTGGTTTCAAGTCCATAATGTCGAACCTTTGAAATGGTCAGCTAAGTCTCCAGATCTCAACCCAATTGAGAACTTATGGGGAGACTTAGCAAGAAGAGTGTATGCAAATGGGAGACATTTTACTTCATTAATTGAGCTTAAATCTGCAATCGAAAATGAATGGCACAAAACAGACCCTGAGCTTTGTCAAAAACTTGTTTCATTAATGCAAACAAGAATATTTGAAGTTATTAGAAGGAATGGCTCATACACAAGCTTTTAAATGTTAGTATTTTTTCTTCCCCTGCTTTTTTTTCTCTGTTGGCCTTAAAGATTTTACTCACGCTCAAATAGTGATCTTTAGTTTCTGTAATATTTTCTGATAGTAAAATAATTACAAATTAATGTTCTATCCTTTTTTACTTGTATTTAAGGGTAATAATTATCACTCAAATTATGTTTTGGTTCTCAGTTTAATATGTGTCCAATTTCTCAAAAAAAAATTACTGGCCTTAAAGTTTTTACTCAGACTGTAAGCCGCTTCTAAACGAGTCACTGCGGCACGTTTGCCAGAAAAAGTAGCCAGAATTCTGTAACGACTCTCGATAACAGAGAGAAGCATGAAAGGATTATTATGTGGTGATTATGCCAAAATAATTAATGGCATATTAAAACATAGATTTTGTATTAGTTTTCAGTGTTTACTTTTGTAACTTTCTGCTGCATTTGAAATAAATAAGCTCTTTTCAGAGAAACTAGTTTAAAATGAATTAATGTTGGGCGTGGTCTGTAAATTGGTGCAGTCTGACTCTGATAAAATGACTTCCTATAGGCTGAAGCATAAACAATTTTCATTTGTTAAAATAGGCTATAAAAGTCGGGTTGCGTTGCTGCTCGCGATTATTACCGTTGTACCAATGTAAAAATTTCTTCTCTTTCAAACCAAACATAAAAGAGCTCGTTCAAGGCCAAGCGTCTTTTTATAATAACCAGACGATTGATTGCTTGCAATATCATAATTCTGTGTGTCATAATTACGGTTTGAAATACTATTGAAGCTGATCAGTTTTTGTAAGCAGCAGCGCCACAGTGCAGCCTCATTTCATGAGCCAGTAATAAGAAGCAGAATATTAGACGAATATAAAAACACTTTAAATGCTTGAAAACCATTGTGTCTGGTCTTTTTGTTTTATCATTGCATGTGGATGCAAGTTTAAAAAATATTTGTTGTTATTTTATTATTATTTTTTTAAACTTTGAACTTCATTATTTTCCTCACGGTCTATATTGAACAGTAGAATTGTTTTATGAGTCATAAAATAATCAGTATCATTACTTTTTATTTCCGGCCAAGTGATAAAAATTTTCAACTTTTTTTGAAATTTCTACAAACTTTAAGACTTTATATCTTGATAATGGGAGGACGAGGGTAAATAACCTATGTCATCAAAAAATGTCTCAATAATGTTCTGTCGATCGCTACTTGTGAAAATATTTTCAGTATGAAACTTTTTTGTGGTTTCCTGGTTAGAAATTAACCATAAAAGCCTCCACCAAGCATGCTCTCGGTCTGATTCAGAGTTATAACCAGAGGAGTAACGCATAGGTGGATCTAGGTCGCTGATCCTGGGGATGCAACAGTACCAGGACCTGGGGGACGGTACAACTTTAATATCCATGGTTGTTTCAAATTAGAATAATTCTTTACGATATACCAATAAAAACCGAATCACAGATTGTACCCTTATTCAATAATATAGCACTGAATAATGAATAATTTTCAAACGTCTTTATTTGCATGTAATTATATATTAATTTTGTTTTTTCGAATGGATAAATAACTCTAATTCTTAATATGTGTACAGTCATATTGCTCTTGTATTGGCGATGTGTGGTGATACACTGAGTTTGTTTCAAGTAAATTTACTTGTATTGTATAGCTATGAAAAAATATAAGTTCTTTTCCAAACAGCTGTTCTTGATAAAATATACTTAGTTTATTTTTTTTTCAAAATCGAATCAAAAATGTTGGGGTGCGGCGCTTGTACCCCCGTAAATCCGCCTATGGAAGACCGGGCCAGGTAGTGCCCATATTTAACGTTTTTAAATATTCGTGTTAAAACACTTACTATTATATAATTATGCAACGTACCTTTCCTTCGCTAAGAGCGAAAGCCATCACCTTAACCATATCTAGCACCATTGTTTCTGACACTGTACCGTAGTCCTTCCTAAAAATATAAAAGGCACAAAAGTAAGGGAAGTGCACTGCATTGTCCGAACTAACCCGTTTCGACCAGTTGCATAAGGGTAAGTTCGCATAATCAAATAGTATAAAAAGTAAAAGATACTTATTTTCTTGAACAATGTGTAATTTGCTTTGTTTCTTTGCATTGTACAATAACAAAATTAGATGGTTTTTTTTAAATTTATTTTTATAAAAAAATAAATACTCTTTATATTTCACTTGTGTTTTCATTTTCTAATCAGAAAATGAGAGATTAGTACTTAATTTGACAAAAATACTATTCAGAAAGTACTTTTTGTTTGCTTGGATTTATAATTTTTATAACAAAGAATGTAAAAGCTTTGATGTTACATCACGGAATAGTGTCTTATTCATCTTTTCAACAAATATTTATTATTGGTTAATAGCTGGACCTATCAAATGCACTACTTCAGAATCTAACAACATTCACATAATTACATATATTGCATTTCCTGCAAGTTTCTATGATTTTTTGGACCTCCTAATTAATGCTAATTTATTATGTGATGAAATGTTGAGAAATGATTTACGAAAGCTTTAATAAAGGAATCTGAAATATTATGAAGAAAGGGATTTTTTCGTGGGATTTAAAAAAAAAAATCCTTGTTGATGACTGAAACGCTCCATAAGAGTTTGTACTTTTTAGGAATCCTTTTATATACACGTCTAATGAATGCAACTGTTATGGAATATTTATGTAGGTACTAACTACACTTTTAGTTACGTAAGAATTGCTCAATAAAAAAAAAGATATTATTCATTTATGAGAGTAATGGAAATGAATGTCTGTATAAAAAGTATAAACTTTTTATTGAATTGGAGAAATTTAATATTAACGTCACAACCGATGATTGTAGTTTAAGCAGATCATAAAGTTATTTTATTGATGAAAAAAGTAAAATATAAAACAATTGAAAATAAATTTGCTTAATTTTACGAAAAAGAAATCTAAAGTAAGAAAATCATTCAGGATTATTTTAAACTCTGTAAACTCAAGCTTGTTTTTGTGCGGTCGTTTTGTCGATTTTTCTGTGCGAATTTATCAGTTTTATTGAGTTCTGAAAAGTATTTTTTATAGCTTCTCGTTAAGTTTTGGGCTATTTTTAATGCGTTATTTTTATGCGGTCCCTATCCACCGCACAAAAACAGGTTGGAGTGTATAATGGCTAGGGATGTACCGATAAGCAAATTGGCCGATTACCGATTAATCGGCAGTTGATAATCGGCCGATTAATGATGAGGATGATTGTTTTCAATTTTACCATCACTGTTTTTTCTCTCTTATACAATTCGAAGTTAGAAATAATAAGTAATTTATTTCTGAGAGAAGATTTTTTTCATTTTCCTAGTTTTCACAAAATAATTTCAATATTTTATCAAATATCTTAGAACCAATTTTCATATTATTGT
>JAXGGA010017029.1:0-25302 GCA_038373865.1 Uloborus plumipes | reverse complement strand
TTTTTAAGGTTTTGAATAGTTTGACTACTTTGTGTAACAGAGGAGACAAATGAGGTTTGAAAAACATATTTCGAATCATAAAGAAAAGTTAATTACAGAACAAGTATAAAATGAACTAAACATCCTAAAACTAATTCTGTTTGCAATTTCAAGAAAAAATATTTTTTGCACGATTAATGCGATTGTAACAGAGTGGACATCCCACAGTGCAAATTAACCATCATCGGCAAAGAATTTCAGGCTTATCTTAGTTGCTGACTATGTAATTCAATGTATCAACGTAATCACAGCAGATACATTACTTGTACTTTGAAAAAATATCACATTGAATGCAATTGCTTATTTTGTTTCTGAAAGGCTTGTAACAGAGTGGACAGTTTGAAACATTTCAGCTTAATCTTAAATTGCATTTTAAGTCCTAGCAATTTGAAGTTGGGGCAGATCATTTTTTCCTTCTTTTGCAAAAGATTTTTTTTTTTGAGTCCTTTATAAGTGGCTTATGCCAAAATAAGTAATACTTGGTTGCACACAATTAGATGGAGAACAAATAAAAAAATACAATTAATTGGTGGTAAATATTAAAATTAATTACCACAATTCTGAAGTATCAGGACTGATTTGTACCATTTTCGCTGAAATGACCGATATATTATTATTATTATTAAAAATTATTCTAAACATGTTCACTTTAAAAAATCCATTAATAACCTTATACATAAATAATTAACTTAAAGATTTACTCAAATTCCAAAAAACAAAATACACTTTCTAAAGATGCAAATTTACATCTTAAATACAGTCAAGTCGCAATAGCTCATAGTCCCAAGGGACTGGCTAAAAGCTTAGAGTTATTGATAGTTCGAGTTACAAGCAGTTCCTACCGTCTTTTCAAGAATTTGGGACCAAATGAAAACTGAAAATCAAGGTATATTTGAGTTTATAAAGCTTCGAGTTATCGAGACTGGATTTAATGTTATTGAGGGTAATGCTCAACACAACATGTTCTCGAGGAGTTACGGAGCGGCGTGACAGACGTGAACAGATTCTAATAGTAGAGAAATATCTTTTCTGAAAAGAAGGGATTACAAAAAGAAAGAACGAAACAAAGTGCAAGATTCAAAATTTCTTTACACACATTCAAACTCTCCTAAAAAAAAGCATGGCTAAGTTGCGACGATTCAAGAGGACAGATGTTTACATTATCTAGAAGAACACTTAAGCCAGTATTTTATTTTCAATTATAATTAAGCAATAATAGTGGCAAAGTAAAAAATATCTTATTATAACATCTTTGGGTGTTAATTGATCGCAATTTTTGTTAGAAGTACAAAAACTAAAAATAAAAGAATTCAATAAATAAAATAATTTGAGGATTTATATTAAAAGCTACTGCGATTAATTTTTATGAACTAACGATATGAGCATAAGTTTTTTCCAACCTTTTGTCGCGCATTAATCCTTGAAGGTTTGCAGCTTTTTCTTTTTAAATGTTTTAACTAAAATATTTTTGAAAAGCTGTAGACAATCATACTTTATCTGGAAATTGTGAAAAATCAAACGTGTAGAATGCTTCCATGTCCAGTACAAAGTCGGAGGAATAACATATAATTTTTGTTTTATAAGCAAAAATTGGTAAAAAGGAAAGATGAAAAGTAATTACATCATCTAAAAGGTTTATCAAACAATGAAATTATTAACTGGGATTTTTGTAAAAAAGAAAATATTCAATTAGGTCCTCACATCATACCGGATAACCCTCTCATCAATTCCAGATGTTTCCCACATCAATACCGGATACTTTGCTGGATATTCGTATCCGGGGCGGTCAGCCGGATCGGATATCCGAAAGTACCGGATATTTAAAATATTAGTCGGATACCGGATAGTTGCCGGATATCCGGTCCATCCCTACCGACTATATTAAGTTTTAGAGATACGTAATTATAGACCTTTTTTCATAAAAAAATGTAGTTGCATTATTCTAGCTTTAGATATTAATTGTCAAATTTATGTACTGTTAAAAGGTTTTCGGAAATATTACCTTTAAGTGTTAGGCTATATGATTGGGACTGTTTTTAGGCCTTCGATAATTTGTATAAAAAAATAAATTGTTAGCGCTCCAAATACAATTAGGCTACAAAGTATAATTGCTTTATTTGAATTAAGAGTGATGGATAATTACTTATTACCCGTTATTATTTTTAAAATACTCAGTCCGGACAGCCAACTACGAGTTAACAGAGAAACTCCCCTATACATCTTAATTTGTAAATGTTGACCTCATATGACTTCAATTGCGAAACGCATCTTCAGAAAATCCTTTAACCACTTTTCTGCTTGCATCAACGATAGTCTAAAAATGCCTTTTGTTAATTTCAATATTGAAAATTTACCAGTGGCGAGTCCCTCAGGGGAGGGTCGATTGCCCCTCCCTTGCCCTTGTCTGCGGTACTCGCTTATGTGCAACTACAGTGCCACTTACGCAGATTATAATACTAAACAGTGATAGAACCTTCAATTCTTTATGCAGCTGCAGTATGGGGCCCATTTTTAAAGCAGAAAGATCTAAAGAAATTAGCTACTATTCAACGCGATTTCCTTCTTGTTGTTTTGGGAGCATATAACACATCAGCTCGACCACTTTATATGTTCTTGCAGGAATTCCACCTTTTGCGCTTACAGTTCATCGACAATCAGCTTTAGGAAATGTCTTCATAAGGAAAACTACAGTGGAATTATCACCTAATAATGTCTTCTCATCTAATGGCTTTAAAGGAGCAAGCCAAAAATGTACAGAACATCCTATAATACAGTGCGCGGCTCCGAATGTTAGTTTGGAAGAGCTACATATTTTGGCACGACACAGTACACACTGGGATTTTCACGGACGGATCGAAAATATGTGAGGGAACAGGCTCACAGCATTTACTCACGTCTCCAATAATCATGTTGTCTACGATTGGTCAACCAAACTTACAGCATATAATTCAATATTTCAAGCGGAGCTTTTTTCCATCTTTCACACTTTACTTTATATTGCTTCAAAAAACATTACCTCAAACACTACAATATTATCTGATAGTTTATGTTCTCTTTAAGCAATTAAGGACCCAATGCATTCTTCAAAGTTTGTCGGAGACATTCAATCCCTCTGCATAGAACATCCAAACATAAATCTAACCTGGGTTAGAGCCCACAAGGAACACTTCGGCAACGAACAAGCCTACTTTTTGGCTAAAACTGCAGCTATGAACCCAGCGCATTCATTAGTATTTAAAATTCCTCTGCCAAAATCTTTCCTCAAACATCACATTTGGTCTGATCTTCTTCAAAAAAATGGCAGAAAATCTGGGACGCTGCAGAAACCAGTAGAAGAGTTCACGATATCCTACCGAAAGTCAAGCTAAAACCACCATGCAAACATCCGATTTAAGTACAATTTCTTAGTGCACACGGTCCGTTTCCTTTCTATCTACACCTATTCAAGATATTAAGTTCATCATTATATCGTGGGGTTATAAGTGAAACACACTAAGTCAAAATTATTAATTTTCAGATTTTTAGTTTATCTTACACACAAAAATGAGCTGTTTCTACTGGTGAAACCCGCTAAGTCATCTTTATTATGCAATACTATACTAGTGAAACACACCAAGTCGTATAATTAATGATAATTATCAATGCCCTACCATTATCATGCTGGGGATAATACACTGCTCGACATTGAAAATGCTACACTAAGAAGGAGTGGTCAGAAATTTATGCAAATTTTACCGTAGACGCACGTCACTTAGTTATGCAAATGATATGAAATGCGCAGCTCCTTGACGCACGTGAAGTAAGATATAAGAGAATGAAGTTGAAAAGTAGGCTATGTTCATGTTGGTTTTTCTGCCAGACTAATTATCGGAGAAATTTAGTTCTTGTCTCGAGGATACGTGTGATAGGAGGAAATGCCACGCCGTCCTCAACGAAGACACTTCCAGCATATAGACGACTTTACAAGGGGTATGGTGATCGGACTGAGAAGGGGAGGTTGATCCATACGTCAAATTGCAACTGATACCCACATGGATGCAAGCACTGTGCATCGGCTGTGTCGGAGATGGTTGGAAAGAGGAAATGTAGCCACATTGAGGGGTGCAGGTGCAGCCAGAGTGACGTCAGACCGCTTGGATCGACGGATTCATCGACAAGCTGTGGCGGACCCGCAAGTCACTTGTACGTCGATTCTGCAGCATGTGCAAGGTACCCTGGATGTTCCTGTGTCGACCAGAACCATTTCCCGTCGACTGGTTGCACGTGGCCTGCAATCACGGCGCCCGCTAAGAAGACTGCCATTGACCTCACAGCACAGACTCCAACGTTTGGAATGGTGCCGGAACAGAGAGACGTGGATGGCAGAATGGCAAACCGTAGTGTTCTCAGATGAATCCCGCTTCTGTTTGTCCAGCGATAGTCATTGCATACGTGTGTGGCGTCGACGTGGAGAAAGATCGAATCCGGCAGTAACTGTGGAACGCCCCACAGCGCGACAACGTGGCATAATGGTTTGGGGCGCTATTGCGTATTGCATACAATTCCGTATCACCTCTAGTTCGTATTCGGGGCACTATGACTGCCCAACGATATGTAGATAATGTACTGCGGCCGGTGGCAATCCCCTACCTTCAGGGTCTGCCAAATGCAATTTTTCAACAGGATAACGCCCGGTCTCACAGTGCTCGAATCAGCCAACATGCTCTACGAGGTGTACAGATGCTTTCCTGGCCACCATACTCTCCTGACTTGTCACCAATCGAACATGTGTGGGACGTGATTGGACGCCGTTTGCAGAACCTGCCACTGCCTCGTTCAGAGGACAAACTGTGGCAAATGGTTGAAAGGGAATGGAGTGCTATCCCTCAGGACACCATCGGCAGGCTTATTGACTCCATGCCTAGACGTGTTTCTTCGTGCATCGCTGTCCGCGGTGGTCCTACTTCTTACTGAGCCGACGCCGTCCTCGCTCCAAATTTTGCTTATTTATTTTGAAATAAATATCACTTATTGTTCCATGCTGTCTCTGTCTTCTTACCAAATTTCATCAATTTCTGACCACTCCTTCTTGGTGTTGCATTTTCAATGTCGAGCAGTGTAAATATAAAATAAGCATGCCAGAGTCAAGAATGGTTCGTAATAACCAAAAAATACCATTACTATAATTTAATTTGATTTAATTATGTCAATTCCAAAGAAGTTAAAATAAAAGTTTTTTGATCAGCGTTTTCTCAAAATCATGTTTTTTGACTTAGTGTGTTTCACTTGTAACCCCACGATATGTTTGCAGTCAACTTGGAACTCCTAAACATTACTTATTCAATTGTCCGTTAACTAGCTCTTTCCACTGCACTATAATTCCAACCTTCCTGTATCCAAAAATATAGTTCACTAGCTGACCCGGCGAACTCTGTTACGCCTTAAAGGCAATAAATAAGCAAATTTTGGAATTTATTAAGTTTTTTATATTAGAAAAAAAAAGTACCTACATTAATCATCCATTATTGTTTCTGTATTTACAACTTATTTTACTACTCTCCAGAAGCTGTCAGAACATATGCTTTATGTCGCCCGGTGACGAAGGCTCAAAAAAGGCTTAGTTAAAAAGATAATTTTTTCGGACTGCTTATCAACTGACTGCTCAATCCATAAACCCATCCAAACAACTTTTGTATATATAATAGTAGTAAGAAGAACAGCCACTTAAATGCAGTCCAGGAGCTATCTCACCAAGCGCTTTCCACCTCTCAGCCTCAGAGGCGTAAAAACTCTTAAGTGACAATTGTTTCTGACAGCTTATCACATATAAATTTCAAGGGAAGTAACGCGTTTGTTTATAATTTACTTCACAAAGAAGTCAAATAACACTCAACGCACAGCTAACTTACAACCTGTTTGCTGCGCTCCGGAAGCTGCCAGAACGTGTGCCTATGTCGATCAGCCATGGAGGTGTCAAAAAAGGCTTTGCCAAGAATACAGAAAAGCTGGTAGCTAAATAGATAATTTGCAATAAAAAATATATTGCGGTGATAAATTGAGATAAAAACTATCCTATCATTTAAGTTGGACCAAACTGAAACTGCGTGCAAAATTTGGTTAAAATCGGTTCAGTAGCTGAGGAGTCCATTGGCCACAAACACAGGGACACGTAATTTTTATATATTAAGATATTCTACATCATCCAGCTACTCGCAAGAATCTCCATAAAATAATATTTTTACTCATCACTCAAATAGAAGACTTCAGATATCCCGCCTGAAAACTTTAAAAGGTACACTCATGTTCATAAATTAAGGATAATGCAAGTTCAGCGAAATAAAGAGTCGGGAGCGAAACAAATACCACTTATTTGTTAAGCCTATTTATTAAACAAAAGATTATATATATATATATATATACATATATATATATATATATATATATATATATATATATATATAACAGAAGCCATCAGCTTCAACATACATGAGGACTGCGTACTATGCGCCTTGTCTCCTGACAAACACAGGACAGATTTATGGCACAGAGTTGATGAAATAACATCAATGGGCAAGGCGGGACTCGAACCCACGATCACTTGCTTACGAGGAGAATACTCTACCTCTAGGCCACCGTGGCCCCAAATAAAAGATCAATAGCAAAGCAGATGCTACATTAGGGTGGTTCACAAACCTATGGTAAAAAAAAAATTTTGTCCTAGAGGTCACGGCGGTGGCTCATTTTTTTACCTTTATCCACCCTAATATACTGCCAAAATTTCAACCTCCTACATAAATAAAAAGACGGTGCTCAAAGCGCAAACAGTTCTCCGGTTTTTGTCAATTTCAAACGTTTTTCGGTTGAGCGGCAAAAAAAAAAAAAAAAAAAAAATCCGCTTGTTTGCTATCATTTTTGCTGATTCTTATGTTCAATGATCCCCTGAATCCTAATATGGCCACCCTTTCCCCCCATTGCCTCCCACTTTTCGAAAATAGCGCCCCCCTCCCCTCCTATTTTCATCAGATTTCGACAATTTCATAGATATTATTTGGAGGGGAAGGAAGCAGTATATTTACCACTAAAATTCTTCTATAGGGCTAGAGAGGTGAAAAGTTCAAAATCATGAACACTTTTCGCAAGTTAGGAGACTCATGGGGGTATTCCTCCCCCCCTTCCGTAAAATATTTAACATTTCATCAACAACTCATTTTTCCCAGCTTCAAAATTTTACACTTATTTTCTGGTGCAACACAATAATATTGGACTGCTTCTATAACTCCCACGTCCAAAAAATATTTCAAGCTGTAAATTTTTTTCTAAAATCTTGGAAACATCGCATGTTACATATGAGTCGCACCGCAGATTTAACTCAGTAAAGAGCCTTTCAGTGTTATTTATATTCATTCCAGTTATGTTCGAGTGATTACCGTGAAGGGGGAAACGGAGATCATGTTTGGATTTAGTGAGGCATATTACATAAGAAACAACAAGAATAGTGTCAGATACATTTGAAGTTCATTTTGTGCCAAGCAGTGTTGTTATACTGAAATTTGCTAGAAGTTTTTAAATAAAGCCAAAATATTTAAACTTATTGCTGTCAATTCAACTTTCTATGTATATTAATATATAGATTTTTTTTTGAGAGAGACTTTTAGTATTGAATATTTTACTGTCTCAGCAAAGATAAGTACTCAATTTTCTTCAACAGCAGGTGAAAGAAACTGCTTATTATCCTCATTATTAAAAAAAATTCAGTTAAATTCTTGAATTATTTGAACATTTTCCTCAGCAACGTTATTTACCATTATTTATTTATTTTAATTTATTTCTTTTAATTCTGTGATTGATATCATATTTGCATTCGTTGGGGCATAGGACGAAGAATGTTAGAAAATAATCTCTAGTATTCATGTTTGAAAAAAATCCAATTGTTCTGTACTACACTTGTTATATTTCACATCTTTATTCTTTTAATAACTTGTTTTTCTTTCAACTAGAATTTGATACGCAAAACTAAGTCAAACTATATGAAGCGGTATTTCCGGGCTTATAGGCCGTGGTCGATGAGAAAAATGAGTCCCAAACGTTTCGTCGGACACTGCGGTCGACATCATCAGTGAGTAGTTTGCTGAGACTGAAGTCATCAGTCTCAGCAAACTACTCACTGATGATGTCGACCGCAGTGTCCGACGAAACGTTTGGGACTCATTTTTCTCATCGACCACGGCCTATAAGCCCGGCAATACCGCTTCATATTGACGCCGGCCGTGAAAGCCTGAAGAAGTATTAAGTCAAACTAATTAATTCACCAGAAAGGTATCACAAGTACTTTAATAAAACTGTATTAGTTGTTATTTCAATTTCCAGGTCTCATAAGGTTTTTTTCCAAGTTCAGATATTCCCAGAAGTTTTAATAGCATCTATTAGTGTTCAATCTATTTGTTGTACTGTACAGGTTATTTCTCTCATGATTAAATGAAAAATTTCTTTCTTATATAGGAACATAAATATTTTGAGGCATGTAAGAGACTGGATTTTCTCAGATACGCTCCTTATTTGACTAATAATAACTCAATTATCTCTTTGTAATCAGCAAAAGTGATCATGGATTTATCTATATATTTATAAAAAGCTCACAGTTGAAGCTTCAAACTTGTTAATGTAATTTTTAAGTTCTATGTGCAACATTTTTTTTTTTTTTTAATTCTTTGCCAAACATTTTTTCGCTTTAAAGTTATTAAAAAGAATAGAACTTGTGAGGAATATGATGGCCAAAGTAAGCATGAAGTAAATATCTTTGCCTAAATTTCAGATCAGTTCTATGCCAGAATAGCTACAATTGTTTATTTTGTGCAATTAGTTTTTATAATTTAATTCATTCTTCTTGTGATACTGTTAGCTCTATTAGTTTAAAACTTTAAATCTTGCAATTTTTTTCTCTGCATCCCACTACTTTAAAAACATAAAAAACATTTTGCACAGTTCCTCCACAACTCTATTTCGGCAAGCATAAGTTTTGAAAATCATAGCACAACATGTAGACAAGTAGTACTGCAATCTACATTGTATGCTGCGATCTACTAAATAATCAATTGTATCAAAGGTGTTGCTATATAGATTCAAACGACGAAGAAACTTTCCAATTGTTTGAACTAATATTTATGAGTTGGAAAATGAGAATAATTGAAAAAAAAATCTCTTCCAAGAAAATGGTCTCTTTAGTCTGAAAAACTCAAAAATTGTGAAAATTACGAAAAAGCGGAAAAATGAAGGGTGTTTGAGCACCATCTTCTATTAAGAGTAGAGAGCTGAAATTTTAGGGGAGTGATTTCATACATAAATGTAAAAAAAGTAGGGTGCGCCTTGGTCCGTAGCAAAAAAAAAATTTTTTTTGAACCACCCTATGCTACATGTTTGATATTATCAAGTAAAATTGCGATTTTTACTCCCTGGAGCAAATTGCAAAAAATATCATTTTCACACAAATCAATGTTACGCGGTTATTATGAAAGCTAATACATAGTATGTCTTCTAAACGACGAAATACAGTCTGTGCAACGCCTAGCCTTGCTCAGAATCAAGTTATCAATCTGTACTTGGGGGATATTACACCACTAGACAATCAATGCTCTATGAAGCTCCGATAGACATGTAGGAGGTGGTTGACGGGCTGCAACTAGCCGGCCAAGCATATCCCACACGTGCTCTATTGGATTCAAGTCTGGTGAGAATGCTGGCCAGTCCATACGGATGATATCCACCGATTCAAGGCGTTCGTACACAATGTTCGCACGGTGCGGACGGTGTTCTGCACACAATTCTGCACACAATTCTGGACACAAATTCTGCGCCAATGAAGCCCTGAAATAAGCGTACATGTTGATCCAGAATGACGTCCCGATAGATTTGGCCTGTCATGGTTCTAGTTTGAACATACAGCTGTGTCCTGGAACCCAGGATAATTCCTCCCCAAGCGAGCGATCCTGCACCACCATAACGGTGTCGTTCAACGATATTTTCTTGATGGTAACGGGTACCTGGCTCTCTCCAAAGGATAATCCGCTGAGAATCTGATTGCAAACTGAACCTAGACTCGTCAGAAAACATCACACAGGCCCACTGTTGCGGTGTCCATAATGCATGCTCTCTACTCCAGGCTAAGCGAAGGCGACAGTGACTTACAGTAAGTGGGACACATCTGACAAGCCTACGGACATACAGTTCAATCTGCCCTAACCGTCTGTAGACTGTCTGCCTTGAAACTGTCGTCCCAGTAGCTGAAGAGAGCTGACGAGATAGATATGATGCTGTGCTCCATGCTCCATCTGCTTCTTTTTGCGAAAACTGCAAAATATTTGTTCTCATTCGGTGTTGTCACTCGAGGACGACCTCTGCTGTAACGTCTATTCACGTTAGAAGCGGTTCCAGAGCCTGGGGATGACACTCTGGGCGATTCCAAGTTCCTCAGAAACCTCCTGCCGAGTGCGCCCACATTCCAGGTGGCCGATAATTCTACCGTGTAAAAAGTTATCAGAATGCTTCCTTTCAGTTATTACTGATCTGCCAGAGAACCTTTTTTTTCAGAAGCCATCAGCTTCAACACACATGAGGACTGCGTACTACGCGCTTTGCCTCCTGACAAACACAGGACATATTTACGGCACAGAGAGGATGAAATAACATCCATGGGTAAGGCGGGATTCGAACCCGCGACCACTTGCTTACGAGGAGAGTACTCTACCTCTAGGCCCACGTGGCCCCGCCAGAGCACCTAAAGGCTTGTAAAAAGCGTGCTAACACTTTTACTTCATTGCCAGTATTCCTTATATATCGCTCTCTTTCACTCTCGTCATTGTGGCGCACAATTGGTGTCATCCAGTTGCTTTCTGTAATTTGCACATTATTCGTAAAGATGTGTGTAGCCTAAAAGATTTTGCAAATTTTCTCTTTTTTTAATTTATTTCTAAAAATCTCTAAAATTTATACATCTTGCCAGAAGGTGAATATCAGGAAAAGTGCTAATTTAACCATGGAAGTTTTCAATTTTTAAAGATACTCAGAAAATAAAATTAATAAGGTATTTTAAATACACATTCGTAACAATAATGTTAAAAATTAGGGGCATGGTCAAGGTGAACATTTTCCCCCATTTTAGGGGGGTTGTCTTTGAGCGTAACCGACATGATGAGAATGCTACCGATCTGACAAATATTACAGATTTTATACTTAGTGTACAAAAGTAAACACTTTCACAACCTTTTATGATAAAAAGAAAATAATTGTTACTTAGAATATCAATATAATAATATTTACACAGCCTGAACGATTTTTTGTTTCATAAATAAAATTAGAGACTAATTAAAAGTTAGTTAAAGTTTAAATAAATGCGACAAAGTTTTTTTTCAAACAGATAAATAGGTTAATAGTTAAAAAACAAAATAAAATTAACACAATCTTAAAAAACGAAATTAATTCAAGACAGTCAGAGTCTGTCAGGGGAGGGAGATTTGCACTAAACTGTTCGTAAGTTTTCCATGTTAAAACAAAATTATACTTTTGGGTGCAGTAGGTACGAACTAAGGTCTGAATATTGAGGCAAAAGAAAAGAGGGTGAAAAATGGCAATTTTGTTCGAAAACTCAAATTGTGCGGAAAAACTAATGTTTTTGAAGCATTTAAAAAAAAAAAAAACAATAAACTGCTTCCAATAATGGGAAAATTTAGCAGGAAAACGATTCACTTGAAATTATCTTCGTACTTTAAAACTCAACTCAACAAACTCATAACACGAAGAAAGAATTGCGAAAAGGGTCAGAGGTGGGCCTAGAGGTGGAGTCTCCTCGTAAGCAAGTGGTCGCGAGTTGGAATCCCGCCTTGCCCATAGATGTTATTTCATCCTCTCCATGCGGTAAATCTGTCCTGCGTTTGTCAGGAGGCAAAGCGCATAATACGTAGTCCTCATATATGTTGAAGTTGATGGCTTCTGGGAAAAAAAATTGCGATGTAACTCTTTCATACATTGTCTGTACAAGATATAAGTAATAAATAGGTTTCTTTTCCATTATGCAAAAATAGATTGAAAAATTAATTTATTTTGTGTCTTAATTTCCGCTTCCGACATGATACTTCATTTGGTAGAAACGGAAAAGTCAAGATTGAACAAATCTTACCTGTAATTCAGTGCAACTGAAATGAAAACTTTCGATTGAAACTTAAACATCATATATTAGGGCGCCCAGCTCACTTTATTAATACCAAAAAATGTTTTGTCTTGAAATTGTGCAACTGAAATGAAAACTTTCGATTGAAACTTAAACATCATATATTAGGGCGCCCAGCTCACTTTATTAATACCAAAAAATGTTTTGTCTTGAAATTGTGCAACTGAAATGAAAACTTTCGATTGAAACTTAAACATCATATATTAGGGCACCCAGCTCACTTTATTAATACCAAAAAATGTTTTGTCTTGAAATTATCATCGCTGAAGTTTGCGCTCTCGTCATATAAAAACTTGTGACAAGCAGAAACTACATTTTTTATCTATAAATTCATTTTATCTAAATCACAACAGATACTCCTCATAGACGTACATAAAACACGTTATTTCCTTTAGTATTTGTTTCTACTGCGATGTTTTACAATCCTCAGGATTTTTTTTTTTTTAATTTGATTCGAATGTGTGACGCGTTGCCGACATGACTTTGAAGCAATAAAAAGAGTTCTACTGTCACGAATTAAAGCAAAATCTAAAAATGTTGTTATGAATTGCATGTGCGACGAAGTTTACAGTATGAAAATAGAAACACTTTTAGTTTTTATTTGGAAGTGCTTGGGAAATTCATTTGTGACTTAAATTAGCACTTTTCCTGATATTCACCCCAGAGTGGAAGACATTAACTCAGAGTTACGAAATTTTGCTTAGTAATTGGGGTTAAAAAGCCACAAATTTTTCGCATTAAAGCTTAGCATTCTGGGAATTTTAAAACATTTTGTAAATTTTCTCTTTTTTCCATTTTTTCCCCAAAAATCTCTAAATTTCAAGTCTCTTGCCAGAGCAGAGGACATTAACTCAGAGTCAAGAAATGTTGCTCAGTAATAAGTGTTGGGGAGTCACAAATTTTCCGCACTAAGGCTAAGTGCTCTGTAGAAGTTTGATTTTTTCGGCCCACCCTAGTATACACCCCTCAAATCTCCCTTTTTCTATCGGTTTTTATAACTTTTAAAATAATGATAGCATTTAATATAATGCTCCTTTCACCTCCAAATGAAAATAATAGCTCTGCAACTAAGGGAAATGGGAAAAAACCATATGGGAGGCCTTTCAACAAAAATTGGTACTTGTAGGGGGAAAACGGTGATCATTTTACGTAAGAATCAGCCGGAATAGTGTCAGAAGCATTTTGAAGGTTTTTTTTAAATTCATTTATTTATTTATTTTTTGCCGCAAAGTGTAATGTAACTGCTTTCACCATAGTTACATCGCCCATTTTAGAAATGAATTCGAAACCTTCATGTTCTCATCTGTGTGCTCCAGTCATTCCTTCATTTGAGCTTTTGCTCGAATTCTTTTTCTTTATTTTTTTTCACCTGTTTCACTATTAATCATCCTGATCTTTTAATGCAAACAGATCACAATGTTATGTTCTCCTCCTCAAACGCAATTACAGCGTTTGTAGGTCCGGTTCTACCTGGGCGGCACTTGCTTTGTAAAACGAATTCGTTTTGAAAAGGAGGGAATTTTTGTCGCCACGTGCCTCAAATTCAATTAGCGGGGATCTCTGAAGCAGTAAAGATTCTCTTTCGAAACACACTAGTTAAAAAGATGGATCAGGAAGAAAACCTGTACTTCACGAAGTGATGTTTTGCTTGAACTTTACCAGTGTAAAGATTTATCTGAACTGAAAAGATGTACTTAATAAAACTTAATTCTGATGTTTTTCCTAATGCTGGGTACTTATAGATCATGAAAGTTTTGAAAAGCAGTGAAATTGAAAATCGGTCCAAAGAAATAGTTACAATTAAGGGCAAATATCCCAAAAATAAAAACTGGTCCCGGAATTTTTAAAACAGGCCTTATATATGATATTTCATGCGATTTTCAATGACTTGTTTCTTTATCTCGCTTTTTTAAATACACATTAAAAATCAGTCAAGCAAGGTTTTCTTTCTTCCTTCATTTCTGGTGTGAATCGCTTTTATCTCTTCCTGTTCCCCCGAAAAGGAATAAAACTACATAAACGAAAGTTCGAAAGCGTGTAGAAGATGTGTTCAAATTTCTTTCTGGTGCGAATAAAAGTGATGTTTGAAACGACACTATGGGACACTATAACAACATTTGCTTTGAATATTCAGTGCATAGTTCGTGAGCAGTATTTTTCTTCTAGTTGGCCACTGCTAGCAATATTTCTTTGAATCAATAACACCTTTGGACCTTCGAATGACTGTACTACATTTGCATCAGTAGTTTGAGCTTGTGCTTGCACAAGAGTTAAACGTAGAGTTAAAATAAATCAATTACCCGAGGAGAAAATTATGAGCCAAATTCTTTCTATTATTCATAGTCCTAACTACAAAAAACTAGCAAACTACACTGCTCGAAACAATTAGGGGAGCAAGTAAAAAAGTTAAGAGAACCGTACAAGACAGCCACGGATTGGCATACGATGGATAGTACACGTGTGTCAAAATGAGCAGTACAGAAAAAAAAAGACCTGAAAACTTTGGAATTAATCTTTAATTCTTTGAAAATGTGGAAAAAACATAAAAAAGTGATTTTGGGCAACACTTTGGTTACATGCAAAATATTTAAAAAAGTTACTGTTTAGACATGATGCATAAGTTTTAATAAGGCGTGTGGTCTCCTTGAACAGCTAAGACTGCTGCACACCTGTTTAGCATGGATGCAATAAGGTTATCGATCTGACTTTGGGAAATACTGTTCCACTCCTCAGAAAGTGCAATCTCCAATTCTCGGACAGTAACATGCGACTTGGTCGCGCAGCAATTCATCGTCCAAGAAGGGCCTAAACATGATTGATTGGATTCAGGTCAGTAGAGCACGCAAGCCATTCCATACGCTGTATTTTTTCAATTTCAAGCATGTTCTCCACCAGACGAGCTCTCTTCGGTCGAACATTATCGTCTTGCAAAACAAAGGAATCTCCAATAGCTCCAGCGTAAGAGATGACATAAGGTCTCAGTATCTCGTCTGCATACCTTTGGACAGTCAAAGTGCCATTCCAAATGATATGCAGGTCCGTACGTCCACCTATGCTGATTTTACCTCATACCATCCAACTAGCTCGTCTGTATTGTGACCTTACACGAACGAATGCGGGGTTATTTCGAGTGCCCCTGTCCCTCCATTGCAGACCACGTCCCGTGTCACTCTACAGACTGAATTGAGACTCGTCTGTATACACCACTTGGCTCCAATCATGTTGCTCTTAATCTCGATGTTCAGCAGCCCATCTTCTTCGGGCCATACGGTGGCGTGGGGGCAAGGAAATACAGACCATTGTACTACGTGCATAGAACCCTCCCTTATGAAGTCGATTACGTACTGTTTGGCTGGACACCCTTTGTCCTGTTGCCAAGAACAGCTGTCTTTGCAGATGCATAGCATTCTCTATTCTGTTTCGACGGGCTGTTAACCGTATATACCGATCATCAGTTGCTGTAGTAGCCCGTGGCCGACCTTACCCTGATCGATGTTTAACATTTCCTGTTTTTTGGAATCGATTCCACAGCCTTGTAACACTTCTGACGACTCCAACATCATCTGCGACACTACGTTGTGTTCGCCCGGATTCTGCCTGCCTATAACAGGCCATGGCATTGATTCCGGTAAATTACGTTGTTGAGACATTCTCAAGTAACCTTGTCTCCCCCCAAAAAATATAAAGGATCTATTGCGCTATCGAATTTCAACAGTTTCGGCAATAAAACGGACGTTTCTGCAACATCCCGATTTCTGCACTTATCTTCTTTTTCTGGTTTTTGACGTCATTAACTTTAATTTACACATATATTTTTCTTCTTCCGTTTCCTGGTAGGCGTCAAATTATGGACGATTCATTTTATGTTACTTATTGATATATATCTTTGCGTAATTTTGTTAAAACCATGCGCTCCCCTAATTGTTTTGAGCAGTGTGCTATCTGTGTCTTTGGTGGAGTCCATCTTGAGCTCATTGGAGGGCAGAGTGTTGTCAAAAAAGAGCCTTTTTTGTCATCTATGTCAGGACGGCCATTGCGAGTAGCAATGTTAGGTGAGCATTTGGAGCTAAACTACCTGTTACGAGCAGGAGGCATCTTCTGAGGAGGGATTTCTCACAACAGCAGTAGTACTCTCGTCTTGATCAGAAGCATACTTGAATACAAATTTGTGCACTCAGGAGCACCGTGATTGGAGGTCACGGGAGGTCACTGTGACCTCCCAATGATTTCCGTATCCGGCACATTTTGCTGACGATTCGGCAATTTGAAGGTAAAATTGCAAGATTGAGATTATTTGTTCTTTTTAGGTTTTAGAATTGTTTTTTAAAAGGTACCAATGGTTTTTCTCACTAAATGGAATGCATGTACGACACGTGTGCATGCTTGTATTTTATCATTCGGTAAAATTGGAACTTCATTCGGCAAATTGATAATTTTCCCCCTCCCAAAAATTTTAGTTCCGGGCGCCCCTGTGTGCACTAGACTAGTAATAGAACCTGCTGTGCTGTGCTGTGTTGCCTTCCTTACCAATACGCCCTGCGGTTATTTGTTAGTGAAGAGGATGACGCTCGACAATTGAAAGTAATAATACCAGAATCAAAGAAGGACTTTGGTTGTACCTGCTGTTTGCTGTGAATTATAGAGAATTCAGACTGCAGATTTGTGACTCAGCGATAATTGTTTTTACCTCTTACGTTGGTTTTAACAAGCATTTTGAGTCTGAAGGCCACAAAGCTTTCGCGTACTATACATTGCTTATAAATCAAAATTGATAACAAATAGAGAAAGAGTAAAAGAAATATTTGACACCGAGAGACCATCATGAGCTCAAAAAACGGTCTGGTTAGCAAAGATACTCTTCAGTGAAGAGCATTCAAAGATTCCTTTGTTACAGTTCCTGCTTTATTAAGGCTTTGAGAAATACTTCTTCAACCTAATTTATTCAGTTCAGAAAATAAAGAGGAAAAGATTAACAAAGCGCTTATGGACACCCTCGCCCTTTGGGAGAAACTACTCTTTAGAAATTTCAAACTTCTCGACTCGTGATCAGTGAAAGATTTCTCTAGACACCACTTGGCTGGAGGCCGCATCAGAGAAAAGGAGGGCTGTAAAGAAAGGAGTGGCTTGTTGCACGTGTCACCAGCAATTAAAGGACGTCCTGCTCAAATGCAGTTGAAGCGCAGACGTGCCCTGCTTTCGCAAGTGGGCAACGCGTCACTCATTTCACCTTTCACCTGTGCTTGTGTCGGGGATGGATCTCCACCCAGCTTGTAGTTCCGCTACCAGCTGGCTTTGGGATGCTCATCATTAGGAGAACAAATCGTGAATCGCGCGCGACTGAAAAGAGGTTAATATCGATGCCTAACTGATTGCATTAAGTCGCAACTAGTGGAATTACAGAAACGCCCATAAATCTTGGCTCACGGCAATTTATTCATGCAGCGCTCCATGGAAATATATTCATCTTTTTGAGTTAGATGTTATTTGCAAATTTTAAATCAAGAATTTCGAAATCCTTGTAATTGAACGAACTCAATGTTCACATTAATTTTTGGAAGAAATAAACTGAAGCATTTAGAAAAAGCCATTTAAGCGCTAAATTGAAAAATTGGAGATAACGAGTACAAACAGGGAAGCTACGAACAATAGCTGATCCACAGGATTAAGGGAATCCACCCCCCCCCCCTTCAAGTTCGGTCATTCAAAAAATTTTCAAAATAAAATGGCCGAGCCTCCCTCGCTCACCAACATCGCGAAAAAATCACTTCGAAATGTAGTTTTAAGACTTTAATTTCGAAAATTGTCCAGGAAAAAGTTCCCTAATCCGTTGTCATCAAAGGTCATTTTAAATTTAGCCCTTTTGGAACTTTAATTCCGAAAAATTGCTGGGGAATATTCTTTAAAAACATTCCTTCATGGAACGTTTTCAAAAAGAGCCAATGCAATTGCGTTTGTAAAACTCCAGCTCCGAAAAATTTTCGACTGAAAACCATAAAATCTCGCTTTCTAACATCACAACAAAGCGACAAAAATTGCGTTTCTGGAACTTCAATATCGGCACATTTCCGGGGGAAAGTTCTGAACCCCGTGATTTCACCCAATGTCATTAAAAATGACCTACAATTGCGTTTCGAGAAAACTTCAAATCAGAAAATTTTCTGGGAGAGAGCTCAGAGCTTACCATCTCTTAGTACCATTAAGGAACATCCAAAATAGCATCTTCGGCAAATTTAACTGTGAAACAGTTGAGGGAAACTTTTTTAAGATTCCATTTTTGAAGAATTGCCAGGGAATGGCTCACGAGTCTGAGTTTACCGAGGATCGTCTAAAAGTAGTTTTTTACTTTAATTTTGAAAAATTTTCAGGGCCGAAGTTCCCTCCCCCCATCTAATGCATAGGTCATTTACCCCTCCCAACAGGATCATCTGAAACTGCCACTGGCTCCGGACTTAGCTTTTCGAGAGGGGCTCCCAAACAGCTCAGTGGATGTCCTACAAAAAAGCGACCAGGATAAAAAGGAAGAAACTGCCTGTGTGCCACCATTCTCGAGAATCAATGATGTCAGAAACACTATCTCGAAAGCCGACTGACATCTCTCAACTGTTTTTTCACGCCCACCAAATTCCTTGACACTTTCTCCATAACTGATCATTTATTTGCTCGTCATTTTTTCTTTTAAAATGACCATAAAGATAATAACCAGGTAACAAATGAAGAACCTCCTTTCGTGCCGTAGTTAAGGACTTTGTTTCATTATGCGTAACGAATTATAATTATTTGTTCATACTTAACATTTTTCATTTTCTTCCACTGACTGTTGAAAAAACTAACGCCACAAGTAATTTTTCGAACAAAATCAAAAGAGGAAACATTCCGTTTGCAACATCATTGAATATTTAGGCAGTCTGTTACTCGCTTGGAATCTATCATTGAAAAAAAAAATATTCCATCAGAGCAACACAGCCGAGCTATTTCCAACTGAGGAATTATTAGCGATTGAGAAAAGTGGACAGCATGCTCCGAACAAGCTGTTAAGGGTTAGGGATGGGAGAACGTATTGGTCCTGCCAATTTAATCCGTTTGCACGCATATTTAAAGTCATTTTGCTCTCTTATAATGCGTATTTTCAGCTGTTCGTCATCTTATCCACCTTCATTCGTCATCTTACCCCATAGTTGGGATAAGATTACGAAAGCACTTTTTATTTTTAGCGACATATTTTTCATATTTCAAAATTAGATAGCCAGTGTTTCAATTCTTTAAATTAAACTTAACACTTCAAAGAAGTACTGGGTATTAGTTTCAAAATTTTAATTCCTCCTATATACTAAAGCGAGAAACAAATTTTGAAGCTTAATATCGTCATCTACTCTACTTTGTACTATAACTTTCATTTTTTTATTATGATGTTTAAAATAATGAGTGATGCATAAAATGCATACTGATTGTGCTTTTAACATCCATATAGTCATTTTTTTCTATCAGTACGTAATTGTTTGAGATAGCATTAAAAAAGTTAAAGAAAATTTCATCAGCATTCTAGAGTCGGGCGTTGGCGCCTTGATTTGAATTTCTTACGAAGTGCGATAAAAATAATAAAACAGTATCCAATACTAGAATTACTAAAAATCATACGTAGTGAAGTAGAACATTTATTTAAAAAAAAAAAAAGAAAAACAATATAAAGTAGTAGAATCAACAAAAGTATAGCGGAAGTGTAGAGATTTAACTTGCATTTATTTTATTTAAAATATTATTTAAGTGAAAACTTACAGAGAGATAATCAGATTAATGTCAAATCCCTATTCGAAGACTGCAATTTTAATTATATAGGCCTGCGGAAATAAACTTTTTTAAAAATACAGAATAAATTCTTGCGGATCATTATATTATTTGATATGATGATTTCGAAAATGCTCTTCTTTTTTCTATCACGTCAGAATTTTTTGTAAAATTGATTTATATTTTTGATGAAGTCTTCCATCTCAAAAAGTATTTTCATAAACAATTTATCTGTCAAAAAGGGGGATTTTTCATTTAAATATATAAAAAATATGCTTTTCGTGGTAATGCATATTGATTCTTCAGCAGTCAATTACTTTTTATTATTCTAAATGGAAGAAAAAGGATAAAAAATGTCGAATTTTACTCATCTGCGGAGCAAAAAAAAAAAAAAAAAAGGCAATATCTCACGACTAAAATTTTTTCAATTAAAATAAAAAAGCGTTTGAGAGCACAGAATATTGATGCAAATTCCTACTAAATTTCAACAAAATCAAGAATGGTATAGCACGAAAATTTCTGAAAATATATTTGTTAATTTTGTATGGAATGACCCTGCAGCCACATTGCGTGAACCTCCTCTGGTTGTGAAAAAACCTTAACGTTATCCCCAATTTAAACTTTTTACATCGAATTATGGTGCAGATTCTTTAAGGAAATCATCAACATGCTAGTTTAATCCGTTTTCATAAAGGTTTAACACACAATATAATTTACGGTTGACCAAGAGGATTGAATAATGTGTATGAAAGTTTGAAACTAATTGCAAAAAAATAAAATAAATAAGTTTTCCTTTTTCATATGTTTCTGTTTACATGATTCGTTGTAAAAAGTTTAAACTCCAGAGAACTTTGAGTTTTTTTTTTTTCTCCCAAAGGAGATTCATGTAATCTGGCAACAGGGTCATTCCATTTAAATCAAGAAATTTTCAGAGTTTTTCGGGCCGTTCAATTTTTGACTTAGATGAAACTTAGTTGACAATCTGCTTCAATACGCTGTACTCCGATACGCTTTTGTTTTATCTTGAATTTTTTTTATTCCTGAAAAATAACCATTGTTTTGCTTCGCAGGTGAGTAAAACTACACATTTTGATGCTTTTCTTCCATATAAACTAATAAAAAGTAATTGATTGCGGAAGAACCAAGATGTATCATCAAGAACAAAATATTTCTTTGATATATAAATGAAAAAAAAAAAAAAGAAAGAAAAACATTTACCAAATAAATTGTTTTAGAGAATACTTTTTGAGAGAGAGATGGAAGATTTCAGCAAAAATAAAAAATAAAAAATTTTGCAAAAGTTCTTGACGTGACATATTTTTTTCCTTATTGTTCCTGAAATCATCAATAAAAAGTACATAATATTCAGCCATTACTTCTCTTGTGTTTTTTTCATCGCAGGCTTGTGTAATCAATGCTTGCAAAAAAAAAAAAAGAGAAGAGGATCATGTTAGTAAGATAACGGTAAAATGCTATATCGCAGTAAAAATAAAACTACGGGCACATAACAAAATATGCGGATTTGGAGGTACACTAATAATAACATGTGTACGTAGAAGATAAACCACATCTCGTGTGCCAGTGCATTAATTGTTGTTTCAAAATAATTTTATATAATTTATATTAAAGTGCTTTAAAAAGACACACACGCCCACATTTTCAGTTTTACTTTCAAAAGTTGTAGGAGTGTATAGATAAAATAGTAAATTTCATGTGCTGCAAAATAGGACGTCTGACGACCTTGAAGTCGAATTAAGTCATAAAGCCTTCAATGTAACTTTCGGCATTATGCATGGAGGATTGCATTAATATCAACTTCATCATGATTACGAACAGCATGATGCATTGAAAACTACTTCAGCACATTACCGGTATATATTTTACACGCAATTGAAAGCCGGACCTACCACGTTGTAATGAATTCAGAAACAAAACACTGGATCCCTGGAGGCTACGAACCGTAGGGGCCGTTTTTCTACAACTTGCAAATAAGTGCTCAACTTGCGGCTGCAAATCCGGATTGCAGTTTTACTTAACCTCGTAAAAAGTTTTAGCAGCGTTCTTGAAGCGTCGACGCTGTACGGGGCTTGTCGGACAATCAGAACAAATGGGGCACACGTTAAAGAGGATTGAGAAATACCGATATTTTGTTTCCTTTTCTGAAAGTTACTGGTACAAGTGACTTATCGGGTTCCGGTTTTCACTGAATATTTATAGCTGAGAGAAAGACGCTTGAATCGATTATAGATGTATTATGTGTACAGTGGCCGCCGCTTATATGAATCACATTTGCTCTTTTTTTTTTCTCTTCCAATGGGGCTTTGTAAGCGGCTTCTGCTTTTTGCAGAACTAGTGCTATTCCGATGTAGCATCCAATCTTTCATGTGCCACCATTAAGGCTCTGATGCAGTGGCACGGATAATCTTGACACCCAGTTTCCAGCAGGGGAAGGCACCTAGGCTCTCTTCGGTTCAAAACTGCACTAGGAATTTAATTTTGCGGAGGGAATTGAAAGCCAAACCCAAGGGATCTTTTAAATGCTGCATAATCATAAGACATGGGTGCTAAGGATTTTCTGCATCTCTAAAATCTACCGACTAGCCATCTCAAGTCAGAACCCGGATCCAAGGCGTGGAAGACCAATGCCTTACCACCAAGCCACCAGAAACAGTTTCATTTCAATAAAGCAACTGGTTCATTTAAACAGCTAATTCTATAAAATTGGACTTTGTTCTATTTTTGACGATTTGATTCATTAAAGCTGCTCTAGAACTTATCATTTAGTTTTTTTAAGTCTTCATGTGGGCCCTAAATAGAATACGGTAAAGAAACGGAGAGAAATTACTACAGTCCTTTACACTACTACAATCTACAGAAGTTACTATAGTCTACAGAAAGGGTACGGAATAAACGGAATAAATTACTACAGAATAAATTTAAATGTTGTTTACTTGACTAGTCGTATGTAATTTTCTGCTACAGGACTTTCGATATCTGTTCCACTTTCTTATTTCTTAGGACACAAAGTATTTCAATGGGCTCTACTGCAAGAAAAATCCTCTAATTAACCCTTTTTAGAACTTAGAAGAGTGATTTAATTCTTTACTATTTTAGGCAACATTGTTTATCTTAAGGTATCTTTCATCAAGAGTTATCTTCTTCATAATAAATTTTACTATCGTATATTTAAACCTATGAAGGAAAAACCAATCCCTAGTTTCAACACAAAGCCGTTGCCTTCCACACACACAAATTACCGAGTGCGAACCATTCCATTTAAAAAAGGGGTGATGGGTTGTCGGTGGGAACTTCCCGAAGTTTTCAATTTTTAACTTGCATTTGCTATCCTTTTGACAAATTCAACTAAACTATGTATTTGAAATTAGCATCGTTCTACGTTGTTTGATATGGCTCAAAAGGCTTCTTATTATTATTCCTTTTGTTGTCATCTTATCTACCACCGCCATTTCAGTAAGATCTGACGCATGCGTAAATACGCGGAAGGTTTTACCTAAGAAAATCAGACAGTAGCTGGCACTGGCAAGATTGATTCAGATCATTTCACTTGTCGCCAGCATTTTTTATCAATAATTTTTGTATGACACCTATGTTCTGTCACCGACATTTTCTTGTTAGATTCAGCTGGACATCAACTTGGTTTCACCAGACGGCACTGTTTCGAAAAAGTCGGAGTAACTCTTGTGAGAATGAACAAATCCTTCAAAAAACACGAATTGTTTATGCTTCGACTCGAGTTTGAGAATAAACCGCGATTTATATTTTTCCGTTAAAGGATATCTCACGATTGTTTGTAAGAGCACGAGAATATTGATTTGCATTACTCTTTCAATTGTCGGAGCAGAGTTCCGACTTTCCTGAAAATTACTCTTTCAATTTTCATTGCTCAACTATGGTTGAGTAAAGTAAACTGACAAATGTTGCACTTGATTTGCCACGTGTTACTGAGCCTCGCATATTTTTGGCAAAACAAAACTCAACTAATTGAGAGTCCTCATCGCGGTTTGTCTTACTTTTTCTTCCGCTGTAATAACTTTCCATAACCATTTCCGCGATTAAAAACTGTGAGAAGAAATGGACGAATATTTACCGGCAGACCTAGAAAGAATTTACGCACCAACCCGATTTACGGGCGAAGAACGTCGTAAAATCTTTTTGACCTTTGATTCTCGGAACAAATTGGGGAGCACATGGGGTGCCTCAGACTAATAAGGATTGCTGGGCGTAAGATATGGGAAATGTTGCAGAAGAATCTTCTTTCCAACTTTTTTGAAACGTTACGACGAATAACGAGAAGTCCAGACCATTCATCAGAAAAGTTTTTTTTTTTTGGAATGAATGTTTCTATAAAAATGGGGAACTGTAGCAAAAGGGAGGGAGGGTGCTCGTTTTAAATACGTTAAGATAGGCAAACACCCTAATTTAAAACAAAAATGTTTTGAGATATTTATACGTTAGATAGTCCTAATATTCTTCTTTCTAAATCCGCAACATTTTTTTTAAATCGATGAATTATTTAGAAAACTAGAAGAAATTTAATGAATGCAAATGCACTGTTATTTATGCGGTATCAAATAATCAGTTCAGGTTTTGGAAAGTTGTAATGAATATTGAAGGAAAAAATATTTAGGGTCAGTGGCGTATATAGGTTTTTATTTCGGAGGGGGCACATATAATCAAACTTAGCCCCCCCCCCTCCAACTTTCTTTTTTTTTCGCTATTACTGTAAGACAGGTAGAAATTTACAAATTGAATTAAAATTTTGTAATTTTTGGAAAAGATAGAAAATTACGAAGTTTTTGACACTGAAGCACAATTCAGGATATATTTCTTCATGCGATCCGTTATAATTCGGGATTCAAAACGTCGAACCAAAGATACTCTAAAAGGGAAAGATTGGACACTTCGCAACCAGTTTTGAAGTACAGCGGTGAAAACAACTGCAATGAGAGTCAAAGATGGTACTGTAAAAAACTCTCATTCACAGCTGAGCAGGTTAAATTGAACGCCAAGATAAAATTCTAGTTTCTTGGAATTGGCGTCAGGGTTGCCAAGCTTTTTCCTCAGAATTCCAAGAAAAAGAGAACGTAGGTTGAGCAAGCAGCGGGGTGGGTGGGGGTATACTAATTACCACCCCATTTCGAATCGTCAAGTGTGTGACCGCAGCTCTCTCCCCACACTTCGTCCGAGAGATTTTATGGTCCAGGCATTGCGATTAAAGGGGAGATAAGACAAACGAGAAAGCGATCCACTCTTCAACAAGT
>JAXGGA010017028.1:0-25303 GCA_038373865.1 Uloborus plumipes | reverse complement strand
TGTCTGATTTTTGCTGTTTGTTTTTCCGCAATAGTAAAAATTGACTAACCTTTTATCTGAAACTGAAGAAACTAAATATTGTTAAAAAATCATAGATCGAAAGTGCAAGAAGTGAGCAAAACCTATTTATACATTTTTTCTAAAGATTAAACAAAAAGAGCGTGTTCTTTTGCTGCTTTGATTTTTCACGTCTGCTATTTTTATTGCATTTTTATCGAATTTCGAAGACTTCTATCTCGGATCCGACGAAAAGAAAAATTAGATATCGTAGTATATCTGAAGAGGTTATTGACTTGAAACCATTTCTAGAAATCTTATTCTGCGCCAAGTGTTTAACTGAAACCGGTTTTTGATTTTATTTGATTAAATTGTTTTTAATCTTTCATATTTTTAGCATTTTCGAAAACAATACTTTTTGATTATGAACTGTCTGAATGACCTGTCTTAGAGTCTATACATAAAAGTCTCAGTGATGTTTGAACTGTTTTTAAAATAAGTTTTAATAGAATCGGAAGTCCATTTTTCACCACATTTCTTTTGCCGTCTTTCATTTCAAATTTATTTCCTTACTCTACAAAAACAACAAACAAAAGTTTGATGAATATATATATTTTTTTTAATTCAAAGATACAATAATGCAACAAATGAAAATATTTCATAAATGTATATGATTTTTAACAAATGAAGAAACACATACTCGTGACTTTTGACGACTGGCACGCACTTTTTTGGTAGCCATTTTTAATAAATGGTCGCCCGTTGCCGATTGGCGACCGCTAATTAAGAGCTTTACTCTTTACTGTGTAAAATTTTCCTGAAATTTATGCACAAAAAAAACCTATTAAAAAGTACATAATAAGCTAATTAGATAATTGGAGTCATTAGTGAGCATCAACATTTCTATTTAAATAAAAAATTAGAAAAGGAACAGGAAACATAGCCGCAGCATGACCGTTATTTTTTTATTCAAGCCAATTTGACGGGATGGGGACTAGTTGTAAGCCAAGTGACTTAGTACGGTCAAGTACCCGTTGTTGATAGAAGAAGCATAAATTTTATGTGCGACTATAGCATTTTTGAAATCAGACCTCGTACGTATGAATGTATGCTGTAAAAATGAATATTGTTTTTACAGTATAATACAGCTAATTTTACAGTACTAAACTGAAATTATTAATTTTATTCTAATAAACTGAAATTGCTAATTTTAGTTTTAAACTGGAACCTCTGCTGCTAGTATTATACTGTTGTTTTTACAGTAAAATACAGCTAAATTTTACGGCAATAAACTGTACAATTTCTAATTTCACAGTAAGAAACTGGAAAATCGCTCGTTTTGCATTTTATTACTGTGCATTTTAGTTTTAAATTGGTACCTCGGCTGCCAGTATTATACTGTAAAATAACAGTTCATTTTTTTTTGCATTGTACGTATAAAAACATATCATTCACGGTCTGAATGGTATGAAAATTCCTTAATAGTATTGGAATAATAGACCATCAGGAATCAAGAAAAATGATGACAATTTAAGTATTTTATATTAAAATCAAATGACAGGTCTAGTTTAAAGCATTTAAGCTTTTATTATACACTAAAAAAATGAATGTTGTTTTTACAGTATAATACAGCTGATTTTATAGTACTAAACTGTAAAATAGCAATTTTTCAGTGATAAGCTGTAGAACTGCTAATTTTACTATTTGTTAGAGTGTTTTTTAGTTTTAAACTGGAACCTCTGCTGCCAATATTATACTGCTGTTTTTACAGTAAAATACAGCTAAATTTTACGGCTCAATACTGTAAAAATGCTAACTTTACAGTAAAAAACTAAAATTACTAGTTTTACAGTTTATGATGGTGCATTTTACAGTTTTAAATTGGAACCCCATCTGCCTCTATTATACTGTAAAAACAACAGCTCAGTTTTTGCAGTGTAGTAAAAAAAAAAAATCACGGCAACCAGCTACCGTTTCGAGTCCGACATTTGATCTCCACTTAATTGCCCCCAAACGTTCACTTGTTTGCTAATACTCTGACCATTACAGGTCTTGCGTGCTTTAATCCTCCACCCCCCTACCCCCTCAACCCTTTCGATATATATGGCCGGAGACTATTCCGTTCTATTGTGTTCGCTCATGGCTCTATTTCCCAGATCGAGGATTTAATAGCCCCAGTGTTTGCAACCACGAGAGTCATCAAGACTTAGGTCACTTTTGCGAATTCTCATGCCTTGCTCGGAATTTGATTGGTATTCCTCAATTCAATTCGTATATATGTATTAGAATTTTTGAGATCAGTTGTTCATTTCGTGAATTAACGCTTCGTTTATATTTTATTGTGTTTTAGCATGCTTGCTTGACTTTACACATCGTTTAATGCGTGTAAATATGTTTTAATACAATGTTTTCAAAAAAGAAAATTATGCAGGAACAATATTTTTTAGTTGACACAGAAATGTCAAACTAATTTTTGAAAAAGAAATTTGCCCGTTGTGTACAAAGGCTCAAAATTTGTAAAATGAATTTTAAAACGAATGACAACTCTCTGTTTTAGAGGAAAGAGAAAACTCTCTTCATAGTTAATTTCTTTCAATATTTGATTCATAAATCTTCCAATTTACTTAGCCTGTTTCTCTTAAAAGTTTTTAAAGAGCATAAAAGGCTTAATGTATGCTAAAAATATCAACAAAAGGTGAAAATAAATTGCTTAACTTTCAATAAATATTGAAAAAAGGAAAATTTGAAAATTAGCCAACGAAATTAGAAAACGGTTAGTAATCCTGTCTCCCCTTGTAGTTTTAAAAGAGTAGTTCGATTCAAACGACACATGTTTCAGTTCGAAAGATTTCAGTCCAGGAAAGTCAGTCTCATGTTTCATTTTTTAAGTGCAACATTTTTCTTTGTTGTAATACAGTCGAACACCGTTAATTCGAGCACGCTTAAAAAGAAATACTGCTGAAACGATCCACATTTTTGTTCCTTGTAATCCCATATGTTAATAATTGTTCGTTGGACTAGACAAACTACGGTTCAGACGAATAAATTTTAAAGGACCTTTGAAGCTCGTTTTAAAGAGGTTCAACAAGCACCCCCGGAATGTTCAGTCACTGGTTAGTGTGGTTAGTCTACCCCTACTCTTTTGTTTCTAATTTCACACATATGATTAGTACTTGAAAGTAAAATAATGCGGCAATCAAAAAAAGCTACTAAATCATATGAGAATTCCTATTAAAAAATTCTCCAAACCAGCTTTAAAAGCTCCTTTCGGTACTTATCCGGTAGTAAGCGAAAAATTGCCAAATAGTGTATCGCTAGATAATGTATAGAATTTGGCTTAATTTCTTACAACCATATTTGTTTACCATTGAGCGGAAGTTTGTTCCGCTCACAGATATTTCATTTGCTTCGCTTGGCGACATTGGCGGCTTTTGATTTTTCGCTTGCGCCGGCTAACGGATAAATACCTTCCATTAAGATGTACATAATCAGTTTAATAAAGATATCGAGTCATTATTATCGTTGAAATCTAAATTAAAATGCAAAATAATAAAAAATAAATCAACCATGGTGACGATGCATGCTTAAAATTTTAATCTTCGCTTAGGTGGTATGAAAACATATCGCCTAGTTAAATAACGTACCTATAACTGAATAGTACCTACCAAAGATCTCAGTGATAGAAATTTTCTCAAAAGCATTACAGAAAAAAAAAATCTTGACGTGCCTTTCGAGATATTGGTTCCAGTCATTCCAAAAGCCTCATTAAAATAAAAAAAAATCGACAAATAAATTAATTTGACCATTTAAACCCATCAAAAGTTGTGATGGAACTATCGTTCCATTATAGCTGATACTTTAATCTTGTTTGATTTTTGTCAAAAATAGGTATACAGAAGTTAGTCTCTGTTTCGAATGGTAAATCTCGCCAAGCGTGAACGTTTTTGTATTCGCAGTTTTCGAGCAGTAACATAACATCGCAATTTTGCGAGGACAAAGCAGATGCATTTTCCCCCTAATAAACTCTGTTAAAATTGCGCTTCAATTTAATTCAATATTTACTGCACAGACTTTTTTTTTTTTAATTCGTGTATTATGGATACAGAGGCAGCAGCAAAAATCCTTTAAATTTTACCACGGGCAAAGCCGTGGCGGGTATCTCTAGTAGATGAAAGATGTACAAAGGGTTCAAAGCTCAAGCTCAAATTAATTTACGTTTTGAGAACTAACTTTTCCTTCCTTAGTATGGCTCTCACTTAAATAGAATGACTTTTATTTCATTACAGACAACGGACTTCCAATGTCCCGTTCCAAGATTATCTTCTACGATCGTGCATTAAACGTAACTCGTTACATGATAAATATTCGTTCCGTTATTCACTCTAATCGTTCCATCGATCTTAAAACTCGCTCATCCATCCCCTGCTTGTAAATATTTAAGTGGAGATAAGAGAGAAGTCTGTAACAAAGACCACCGGTCAAGTGCCCGACACCGGAGAGCATCAGATAAAAAGGAGATGCGGAGAAGAACACATCTCTTCCCTTTATCTCGCTACCACACGTTCGAAGACAAGATTATTTATTTTCTACAAGAAGCTCCATTAGCATTCAGAGGATATGCGGGCTCGAGGACTTTCGTGGTGTGTTATTGTCGGTGGCACGAGCGCAGGTGGCACCTATCTCTCGCTCACTGGTTCAGGTTTTTTTTATTGGTTAAATCTGGCAAAAAAGCCATTTGTTCCTACCGAATGGAAGGACGAGCTAATTTGCGTAAGTGACGTTGATTCTTGTTAAAACGGAGCCAGTTATAATGGCCATTAGCTGGTAGTGATATTGATATTGTTGTTTAGGTTTAACGGAAAGCAAAAGGAAGGAGGAAATTGTAATTAAACTGCTTCTTAACGGAATTGGATTATTTTATTGAACTATAGCGCTTAGGTTCTCAACAGGCGATTCGTGGGTTTATTCATTGCACACTTGAAACACTAGGGAGAGTTTTCGTGTTGAAAATAGGCTCACCTATGTAGGGGTTTGTTTCCCTTGGACATTTTTTCTTGTTTCCAGTGGCAGATTTACCATCTCGCATATGTTCAATTGTGAAAGGGACCAAAGGCCATAGAGGCATCGAGAGGGATTTCAAAATGCACATGATGTATCAGCTTCTACGGGTTTCTATGATAGATTAAGGGGTCCGCAATAGTGCATTGCTATTGGCTCTGAAACAAGGGCGGATCCAGCGTCTGGTTAAGGAGGGGGTCATTTTCCGGAATAGGGAGGGGGGGTCAAAAGTTGCAATTTTTTGTGCAAAATTGGGGGGTTTTTTTGGCAGTTTTTTTTTTTTTGTTTTTTTTTTCCGTAAAATAAGTCCCAATAAATGAGCAATTTTTTTGTCTGACATTTTGGTCCCCCCCCCCGGTTTAAGGGAGGGATCATGACCCCCATGGCCCCCCCCTCGCCCATGAACCTCTGGCTCCGCGCCTGCTCCTGCCCAAATGTGCCAATGCTGCGCCCCTCGTGGAAATTTTCGACCATGGAACAAACATACGTCGAACTGCGACCAGTGTCCCCCCCACCGTCCCGACTAGCTCTTGCACCAAGGTCCAAATCGCACAATAGCGCCCTCTGTACATCCACTCCTTTGACCCCCCTCCAGAAGTCCAACACATGTTAATGCCGCGCCTACCATCTCCCTTATTCCTTCTGCTCCGCGCAAAACAATACGAAAGGCCCGCTCCACCATGCTGTCCGATCATAATTGGTGTGCCCCCCCCAGTAGCATACCCGAAACCTCACTCCAAGTTAACCGTCAATTCCCATCGTTTTTACTACTACACCCAAATAGTGTGCCCCTTTCCCATTCCCCCTATCTAGAGGGCTGAAAAACTCAAAGTCTGTTCTAGAGTTACCTTGTTAAAATCTTGAAGGTCGTCTTCAGGAAAAGAACAGCAGTACTATATTACTATTGAGAGTGTTCTGAAGATCATATCCAAAGTGTGCAAAACTATTAGTATTGTTCAAAATCCATATTTTTTCATAATAATGCATCACATAGCATGCTGTGTTTGGCATCCCAACGGAATTTCTTTATACTACGATTTGAAACGTAGGTTAATACTATGCTTATTTTTTGGACTGTGAACATAATGACCGTCCCGAACACTATTATCCATTGAATAGTGTAGGGGCCTGAGCCGTAGTACCATCTACCAATATGCCGACAGAACCTTCCGTCCCTAGCAACTAGAAATGCAAAAGGTCTTCCATCTCCAGGATTCGCTAGTATTTCCCAAATCGCATCGAGACTATCGTTCTTTTGTGATATTGTTTCTTCATTGACACTTTCGGTTTCCTTTATTTATACACCTCATAGACGACCACGCCAGCACTGTACAAACTGCCCCCCACCTAGATCCTACAGTTGAGACCCAAAACAATGACTGATCGGTCAATTTTTTTGCATGCTAGAATTTGGTCCTCTTGTACTGTGGCACTTCCGTTGAAACTTGGCATGTATCTACATTGTTTACTTGGTGCTATTTGATTAAGACTTACAGAAACAAACTAACTTAAGGTCCTAGTATATTTGCGCCTTACCGTTGGTTTTTTCATAAAAATGATTTTGCATTAAATATTTATTAAAATAGCAATGGTTTCGAATGAAAGGGTAGTATCTGCTCACTTAATACATGGATATACTTTGAATGGCACATAAACTCCAAGCACTTGGGTTCCGGAAAATTAATTTTACTCTCCTAGACATCCGGCATCATTTGCACATAAAGAAATAGCAATAATGGATGCAGCATTGGAGTATTGCGGAATCTAGGAAAGGAACTATTCCGTTTTACGAGGCTCTTGCTTTCTAAACTTAAGTCGGATCTAGTTCCTGATGGAATAATATGAATTTTTCATCACATTTCTTAACAGCCGAATTTCTTTTCCTTGTTTACGTCGGAGAATGTTATGGTGCGTCGTTGATTTTTGTTAGTGGTGCTATTGTTGTACTTGAGCTGACTTAGGAGCTTTCGGGAGAAAAGGATTTATCAGAAAGTTCAAGTAATTCCAATGGTTGAGATGCTAATATTGTTTTCAGTTTGCAATATTAGGTAATCACCGATTAGGACATTATTGGTAAAAACGTTATTCTCTCAAATTTCTGTGCATAACTGTTACTTTCGTGTGGGGTGTAAGTGTCGCCAGTTAAAAGCTCACTATTGCAAGGGAAGGAAAGGCATGCGCATAAATAAATGAAAAACTACAGCCGCCCATTCATATTGCACTTATCACTATTATTAGAGAATTTCGATCAACAAATAAGCAAATTTCACTGTCTGAAAGTCGAAAATGTATTGAAACATTTTTTTTCTATTCGTGAAATTCTCTCAATTTCAGTATTTATGTACATACTTAAGTAAGCTCTTAACCCTTCACTGTGAATGTTTCACATTTACGGTTCTCCGACCTATTCTAAATGTTCAGCTTTGCCCGTTCTGATTTAAAAATGATAATTTTCTACCTTCATCAACCTATGCCAAACCTAATCATAATGGGTTGAAACAAGACGAGAAAGGGTTGATGAGACCATGAACTACTGATTAGAATTTTTTGCACCATAATTCTGTTTGTTTCTTTCTTGTTGTTAAGATCAAATCCTAAGTAATTTCATTTTCCCTTCATATCATAACGAACATTAAAGAGTTTAGGATATGTTTTAAACTGGTAAATTGAAGGGCTTCTCCTTTTTTATGCTATTTTTTTGCCACTCTCTTTTTATTAATGAAAATTGAAAGTCATAACAAATCTTTCATTAACTCGATTTTACAGTTGTTCCACTATCTTTTTACAACACAGCACATATAGGGTGTTATCTTAAATAGCATAACAGCTTGCAAATTTATCTATCACGAATTTTTTCTGAATTTATAAGAAGCATAAATACTTAGGATATAAATTAGCTAGTCAAACTTTTTGAAGCAAACCAAAATCTAATCGCACTCTGTGTTCTGCAATAATTTTAGCTATGACAAATAACAGTGAGGGATAGCTGATAAAAATGGCTGGAAGCAGAATAGCATTTTCTTAGAGAATTGGATTTTTGTCGTCAAGAGCAAGATGGTATAATAAGCAAGGAGATATTTCAGGTTGATTTATATTTTTATGTATCTAAGTCAAAGTCGGTCGAAATATGCTATTCTACAATTTAGTCGAATAGAAAAATGTTCTAAGAAGTGGTACAGGATGAATGGATGCTATATTAAGATATATAAACGCTTGCTTTGTCACAAGATTTCACGCTTTACTTTTTTGGTGGTAATAACTCCATTCTTGTTTGCAGCTTTAAATCTTGTTTGCGGAGCAGTTCGGTGCGAGAAATTAAGCAGTAAATGTTCGTGGCCCACATTTTATCGCCGTGCAAGACCTTGTTGGGGTGCTGAGCAAGTGCGGTTTTGTCTCCCTTCGGCTCGAATAAGTGCCTGTGAAATTAGGCATTCATTCTCCCTCTCGTAAAAATGAATCTTCGGTGTTGGCAGGACCTGGTGTCATTTGCCTAATGCCGAATGTGCGATTCCCACAATGTTCGGTTGACCTTTCCCCGTGTCCCCGAGCTCGTAATGGACACGGAACAACGCGTAAAGAGACAAAAACAATAACGCCACAAAGGAAAGAAAAAACGAAGCCCGTTTAAACCCTTCCTCTCCAGAAACGAAAACGTGGTCTATCCAGCTGTAAAAAGCCGTTACCTTGACGACTGCATCCACCATGCTTTTCTTGGAGTCTCAGAGTTGTCCCATTGAGGAATATTTATTAGGTTAATAAATAACCCGGTACCGCGCTGTAATTCTAACCTGCCGGGAGTGCTTGATTAGCCGTGGACCAAGTGCAAAAACAACACCGAACGCTGCGATTATTGTATTCTTATGTGGCATTGTCTTAGAGGTTGAAATTATGCATGCACGCCATGTGATATACACGAACGTAAGACGGCTGTTGCGCCATTGGACGGAAGACGGCCCAATTGGAACGAGTCCCTTTGATGGATTGTCTGATTGTGGTACTTGGCACCGCCTATTTCTTACCGTACCGGCCGTTTTTTTGGCCAAAGATGACTGTCACGTGATATGCGGACAATCTCTGAAGCACGGTGGGAGTTGGGCTGGTTTGATTTTTTTTATCGTGTTTTGCCAGCGGATTCTATACATATGGATGAGCTCAGGTTTCTCATAAACAGAAGCTTGCCGAGAGGTAGGTGAGGCATTCCAATCGGTACTACGATTGGAATTGTAGTGGTTGCTATTTTTACCCTTCTAGCAATGGGTGAAGGATGCCCTTTTGTTGTGGATTTTGTAAATGTGTGAAACCGTGTTGACGGAAGTGAGATTTCCTTTTGCTCTTATCGTGGATGCAAAAAGCTGTTTTTTTCGGCTCTCATCACTGTCTTTATGGGGTATCTCTCATCCTACCGTCCTGCATACAAATGCTTCTTTGGGATGCTTTGTGCTTCCTCTTTTTAAATGGTTCGTTTTGCGTGCGAAACGTTCAAGGCTGAGAAGTACTTCATTTTATTCAATGACTGTCTCATTTATTCAAATCAGAATTTGTAATTTACTTCCTTCTTTCTGATATTTTCTACGATTTTATCTTCACTTCTGTTTTAAGTTTCGCTTTGTATACCGCCATAACTGTATTGTATGTTTATTAAAGGGTGGGTCTTGCTTTTTATAGGGGACTAAAGGTCTTTGTTGCAATTCGTAGATCACTGAAAATTGGGGAATTTTAACCGATAATTTCAAAATATCCAAAACTGATCGAAATAACACTGCACTTCTTGTGCGATGTGTTTCAGAACCACTATTTCTGTGCAAAAATTTGGATTTAAAAACTGCTAAGCCACGAACGAGTAAGGTTCACACAACGAGAACATCTTTCATTGCAAAGCTCTTTCCAAACCTATCTTATTGAAATCGTGAAGTGAACTACAAGAAAGAAATACTAACTTTACTTCTGGACATCGTTTTTTTTTTTTTTGGAAATTCTATGGGTCAGAGTCACTGCATTTCTAGGGTGTGCAGACTTTTTACTAAGCAGATTTCATCCACGCATTTTTTTTTTTTTTTTGAATAAGTGCTCTGCCCGAACTTTGCCACTCCCCTCTTTCCTAATGCAAAATTCTTGACGCACTCTTTTATGAGTGTTGCTGACATGTTTTCAATCTCTCACTTTTTCCTAATTTTTTCATACATTTTTTTAATCGTAGAAGCGCTCGCTTTTCGGCCATTCCAATACCACGGAAGTAATGGGTATTTTTTAAGGCCCGCCATTGGGGCGCCATGAGTTATCGCCAAACCCACAGTTTAAAGATGAATATGAAGGGGTGGAAAGTTTTCTGTAGTCAACTGTTCCCGTGTTGACTACTCAACATCCGACACGCAGGCCTCTTGGGTTGACAGATAGTAGTCTAAGATCCGACTTAGGTTGACCTACCATCATCGTGTTTCCTAATAAGTTATGCATGAAAATGTGGATAAATATGTTCCTAACACGATGCCATATGGCTATCTAAACAAAAGTGATCCAATCATAGGGTTGTCGCTATTTGAAGCTCCAGTAATTGAGTGAAACTGTGTGTTGAGTGTTTTTCTGCAGATGTCTTCAAATTTTACAAGAATCTGCAGTTTTTTGAAAATTAGAAGCAGACCTAAATCTCTCATAAATAGAACTTATTTGGCTCTAAACTCTACATATTCGAAAGAAAATGATTATGTGATTAAGAAATTATGGGCTTTCCTGAATTATGTGCTTGAAAAAAAAAAAAAAAAAAACCTGCAAAAATGTTGCTGCTTTCTGCGAAATTTCTCCTTTAACTTGAGGATAACTGCAGAAAATCTGAAAAATACCGTCATTATTGAAGTTTTAAAATCGTGACAACCCTATGGAAGGAGTACTTTTGCTTAGTTAGCCTTACACCATCGTGTCTGTAATATTTTTATCTACATTTTTATATGTTACATATTAGGAAACTCGATGAGGATAGGTAAACCCCTCTTGTACTATCAGTGAACCTTTATGGTTTCGGTCTTGCGATTCTTCAGTTTCGAGAACGACATCATAACCGCTAAACTACAAAAAATGAACTGTTGTTTTTACAGTATAATACTGGCATCCGAGGTTCCAATTTAAAACTGTAAAATGCACAATAAAGAACTGTATAACTAGCAATTTTGTAGTTTGTTACTGTAAAGTTAGCAATTTTACACTTTATTGCAGTAAAATTTAGCTGTATTATACTTTAAAAACAACGGGATAATACTGGCAGCAGAGGTTCCAGTTTAAAACTGCAAAGCACGGTAATAAACTGTAAAATTAACAATGTTACAGTTTATTGTTGTAAATTAGCAATTTTACATTTTATCACTACAAAAATAGCTATATTAAACTGTAAGAACAACATTTATTTTTTACAGTGTAGGCTCCGTAAGACTCGTATTTTTGCTCAAACGGTTGGATTTAATTTGTTGCACCTGCAGTTACATTTCATATTTTTTAGTCTATGAGCAAAGCACTTATTAGTTTTTCTCTTTCACATTCCATCCCTTAACACAACGTGGTCTAACTTTTAGTTACACTAGCACCAATTAAACTTTTGTATAGGAAAGCGAGGGCCAAAGGCATTTCAGAAGGAAAACGCATTACATGTTTTATTGAGAAACTTATATTGATATTTATATTCAAAAAAGATAAACATACTAATTTTCCACCACAAGGACGGATACAAGGGAGGGCGATATGTGCGATCGCTCCTCCCTTGATGGACTCACCAGTGATAAATTTTCAATATTGAAGTTCAAAAAAGGCATTTTTAGACTATCTTTGATGCTAAAGAGATGTTTAGGACTCTCCTCAGGATATGTTTCGCAATTGCAGCGTCCAACATATATCCGTAATTCCAAAACATATGAGGTCAACCTTTGCAAACCAAAAGTGTTGTAAAGTACACGTAATACAGTCAATCGCCCCTCTCTTGCAACATTTCTAGATCCGCCCTTGTTTTTCATTCGAGAAATCAATGTGTTGATTGGCACTGCTATTCTGATAAAAGTTCATCTACGCCAACTCAGGGACCCCGAGAGTTTCACCCATTTATGCCCAAGTTGTTTAAACAATTTTTTTTTCAATTTTTATCTGCTTAAAACTCTTACTTGGAATGGTTTACATACATTTTTGGCTTAAAATAGTTCGCGTTGCCATATTTATTAAGTTATTTAACGTCATGTTTATGGAATATTTTGCAGATATGTGAGCAAAATACGACCTTACTTGACTTTACTTTTGCAAAGTAACATTATAGAACGTATCTGTGATCAATTTTAAGCAAATCATTTTAAAATAGTTTAGTTTTATGAAAAATAAATTCGCAAAAAATAAGATACTTTCTGTTTCTACCCATGCTGGATCGTTGCTTGACTGACTTGTCTGAAAATAGCTGTCAATAAATAGACTCTGATGTCCAACTAGTGGCTCTAACTGGTTTTCTCAAGAAGAAGGACTATTTAACTTGTGAAAAACAGCTTTAGTAAAATGATATACCCATTACAGGTAACTAACAAGCGTCCCGTTTTTAGTCTACTGGGCATAGATGGGTTAAGCGGGCCCCTTGTGATTTTGGTCACCGAGCGCTCTCTCCCTACACAAAGCTTTCACTAATAATACAGAGTTCAATTGTCTATAGTCCTCGGTATAGATGTGTGCTGCATATTTTTAAAAATGCGAAATAGTGTCCTAATTTTTGCTCTGGGATTTTTGCAATTTTGTTACCTTCTTTTTTAAAGAGCTTCTACAAAGTCTGAAAGTGTTTTAAAATGCTTAATTTTGGAAATTAGGAAATGAGTACGAACCTTTTTTTTCATGTAGCTAATGTGTAAAATGAGAAAATTTCTAAGCTCTTTTAATGCTGCGCAAATAAGCAATTTAAAACTTTTGCCATCAGAAGTAAAAATGTAATGAAAATGTAATTTCTCATCAAAACCACCTCAATGCCGTGGAAATGTTTTTTTACATGTGAAATAAACACAGTTTATGTCTGACCACATATTTTTTTCTAAAGATTTTTTTGCGTTTGAGTAACATTCGGTATACCACTTCATTTTTCTTTTCTTTTTTTTAAAATTAGAATTGTTGTCTAATATTATTTAAAGAGAAAAAAAATTAGATTGAGCTAGTTTTTGAGTAAATCGGCTTAATTTTATGTTTGTTATTTTATTTTCCACTTAAATTCCAAAGGAATTAATGCGGTTTCTTACTTTTATATCATGTATAATCAAGCATGTAAATTGATTAAGCAAATCATTATAGCAATGCTGATGTTATCCTTACGTTTGTACAGTTGCAATATGGTAATAGAACGTATTGAACTGGTGTAGAAGTAAAACGGGTTTTAACAGCGGTGGATTCACTCTCATTTTCTTTGTTTCATGATAATATCGACAAAGAAGCGTCGAACTAATAAAATGAAGAGAAAACACTTTTGAAATTTTATAAATTGAGCTAATTTTGATACTAAAAGCTTCATGTAATCTGGCATTTCTAAAGAAATGGCAGTTTAAGAACATAAATTATACATTGCGAGAGAGAGCGGTTGTTTAAAAGAAAAGTTGCAGCAAAAATCTTATTATATGATCGAGCCTCTATATATAGAACTTCCACATATCGAAATAATTTTCTATACATCGAACTTTTATTAGATCTCCCATGCTTATTACATAAAAAAAAACTGTTTCTATATATCGAAAAAAATCTCCGTATATCAAAATTATTTTGAAAATAGTGAGACGTTTTATTCGACTTTAGACCGTGCGCTTCACAACAATTAAAGTCAGAGTAAAAATAAACTCAGCTATTGTCACTACGAACATCAAAAGTCAGTTTGAGTGAAGGGGGTGGAAAAGACAAATGTAGAAACTTGTGAATTTTAAAACAAGAAAAAACCAAGTTTTATTCGATTTTATGTTGCGACTTATCCTATGAAACCAACTTCTTGTTTTTTCTATTTTTTGCTGATCGTTTTTCTTCGTTCCTAAATTAGCCAAGCGTCAGTTACAATAAAAATTTTTTCAAGCCATCAAAAAATGAAATGCTAGAGGCGTTTGAAACATTACGTCCTAGATTTTAGTTCGCAAAAATGTTCCCGATGAAGTTTTTAGTGTGTGAATTGAATGAATACAAACTTCTTTTGGTAAACTTTTCGTAAAATTGGCTATTCAACAAATTTTTGTTGTTTTTTTTTCTTTTTAATGTAAATATGATCATTGTAACCAATGTTTGGGTAATTGTTCATAAATAATTAAATCATAGTGTAAAAAAACTAAAAAATACGTTTTTAGAGTTAATCAAGCTCTAAAGCTTTCAACCATGATGTATTATAAGTTTACATGCACTTTATAATACATCAACATGTAATATAGTTTAGACTTTAGCATTTATAATTGTATTAAACATATTACTTTTATATTTGCAAATAACGTGAAATTTATCTTTTATTCAGAGTTACATACAAACAACTGTAACGCTTATAATACATTTCAACATGTAATAATAAAGTTTAGCCTTTAGTATTAATAATAGAATTAAATATATTACTGTTGTATTTGTAAAGAATGTGAATTTTGTCTTTTATTCAGAGTTACATACATACATACAAACAAACAAATATATATGTGAAACTAATAAAAGCGTATTTAAAAGAGGCAATAATTTTGATTAGTTCAACAAAACTTTTGTTGTTCCTTTTTTTTTTTAAGGAATGTAAAAATGATCATTGTAACCAATGTCTGGGTTCATAAAAAAGAGACAATACTTATTTTGATTAATTCTTGTTTTAATCTGAAACTTTCATATCATATAATTCTCAAATAAATCAGAATTGGAGTTTCGCACAGAATAATCCTAAACTAAAAAATACGCTTTTAGAGTAAATCAAACTTAAAAGAAGATTCAAAACTTTTGAATACCCGCTTAGTTTACATGCACTTATAAATGCATCAACACGTAATATTGTTTAGCTTTTAGTAATAATAATTGTATTAAATATATCACTTTTATATTTGCAAATTGAGCGTGAATTTTATCTTTTATTCAGAGTTACATACAAACAACTGAAACACTCAAGTACATCAGCGTGTAATATAGTTTAGCCTTTAGTATGAATAATAGTATTAAATATATTACTTTTATATTTGTAAAGAACGTGAATTTTGTCTTTTATTCAGAGTTGCATACATGCATATATACAAACAAACCCACATGTGAAACTAATAAAAGTGTATCAAAAAGAGCTGAAAAATAGATATTTTAGGAGTAATTACGATAAAATTAAACTCGCTTCTACAAATCGAAATTTCTAAACATCGAATGTTTTTCCGACACAGTTTCTACTTCGATGTGCGGAGGTCCAATGTATTTATTTGTTAATTATTTTTTTATTCATTGTTAAAGGAGTTTTTACGTTTAAGAATATTTTATATACTGGACACTAATTTGGCAAAGGTCTTCCACTCCGTACAATCAGCAGTGGCAGATTTAAAGGTTTAGGGGCCGTTGCGATGTATTTTTTATGGTCTTTTTGTTAACCACAGAACTATATGCAAAACATTTTCTCGTGCTCGTTTTTGAATTTCTTTCTGAGCCAACAGGGTCGTTGTTGACCACTCGCAGTTGCGATGTTCGCCACTTTTCATAATGGAGAAATTTTTTGCCTGTTTTGTCCATAGTGGTAGTATAGGAGTTACCCACAGCAATATTTGTATCGATTTTGAATATTTTTTGTTCCAATATTTTTTTCATGGATCCTCAGCCTGTTTAATCCCTCATAATTATTTCTTTGATGATTTTCAAAAAGGCCTATGTACGACATTTCTCTTAGAATCTAGAAAAGTTTACTTGTGAGGAAGTTTATCAACAAACTTCATATAATACACCACCAGCTCGGTTATGCTATTCAGAGACTGCAGTTTCGTTCTTATTAGGACTCATCAGACTGGAATAGGTGTATTAAACGAGCTGGAGACGGAAAAAATTTCAGATGTTTTCTGCCTCCAGCTGAGCTATGCTCCAGCTGGCTGTGTATTATGCGTCGTTCTGTCTTAGCCCTGACTTAGGGGAGGAAACTTACTGCTTAACAAGATCTTATTTTTAGTTATTTAATCAACCATCAAGAAATTGGGTTCTTTTGTCAGTGTTAAAAATTCATTAGAAACTAAATATTCAGCCTTTATAAGTTTTGAAAAAAAAACATTGTTTCTTTCAAAAATAGTATTTGAACTAAAACAGCTGAAACAAAACAAAAACAGTTTGAAAAAAAAAAAAAAATTAAGGGCTTGAGGGATGAAGGAATTAGGTGACAAAACAGAAATGGCGAGTAATTAAAGTTCAAATTTTTGTTGCTTGTTGCAGTTATTGCAGTTTTTTTTTTTTTTTTTTTTTCTATTTTTGTCGTTAGTGTGCTTATGAAATTAGTCTGATGACATCTACTTTTTGATGTTCCAAGTTTTATTTTATTTGCTTACCTGTACCCATTGCTTACCATTGTCCAGAGTGTTCATTTTTTAAAATGTAACATAGCTCCTTCATCCTCCAAACCCTTCAATTGGTTTAACTGAACATCCTTTTCCCAGCCAATACAACATTTCACTGAAGAGGTACTATAACAAAGTTAAAGTTTACTAAATGTATCAAAAATGAGATACCTTTTATGTGTAGTGAATGCAGTTCAATAATAAGCTTACGAAATGATTAAAACAGTTCTTCCTTATATTTTTAACTAGTTTTGGGAAAAAAAGAATATACGAGATGAAAGGGTGGTTCGGTCCCAAATTAACACCATTAATGCCTGACATTTTTTTTCAAAGATATTTTGTATACTGGTTACAAACAGTGTTTAATAGACAGGAAAAATAATTAAAAAAATATTATGTAAAAAATAATTTTTTTATTAAGGAAAGAAAAATCGTCCCTTAAAAGTTACGATAGACCCTAGAGGGTACATACTTTTTTACTAAAATTTTTTTCTGCCTACGATATAATATTTAAAAAGACATTTTATAAGAAGAAATAAAATCAGCAATTAACATAAACTGGGAAGCTGGGAATAACTTTGAAAACTTAGCTTTTTTTCTTGAGATTGTGAACGATGTAATTTTTGATAAAGATCATATTAAAACTGCTACAGAACACACTTTACAATGGTTATGTGCTGCAATCTTTTAATAACGAATTGAAACAATACCAAGGTACTAATTGAACACTATGATCTGGTTAAAATGTTCATTTTGGGGAAATTCAGACCCTTTTTTGGACCGTCCCTAAAAAGGGACGATAGGCATTAATGGGTTAATTTATTCTATTTTGAAACAGATAGAGTCATTGCTGTGGAGCGTTTCTGTTATCACGCATTGTAACTTTTATGTGTTTTGTTGTTTTATGATCCCCCCCTCCCCAACTTATTATTACGGTTGAAAGATCGCGACAGATATTACAAACGTTATATTTGGAAGACTTTTAGCGCCATCTATGAACGAACTGTAAAAGTGTAGAGAGAATATAAGACTCATTCGTCTTTAATTTTACTTTTTAAAAATACTTACTTATTTATTTTTATTATTATCATTTTGAGAAAGAGAAAATTTTGAAGAAATGAGCATCTGATTTCAGTAGAAAGTTGCTCGTAATTTACTTTACTAAATTGTGGTTCAAATGCAAGTTCGCAAACAAATAAATTTATTAAAAAAGAAAAAAAATTTAGCTGCTGTGCTAGTGGAAAAGAACAAACAAGAACTTTCCTCGCTATACAAATTTTCTGCATGTACTATCGGCACATTAATGATAGTCCCTCATTACGGGTGGGGGAGAAAAAACGAAGAAGGTTTTTATTTTTGTATTTTTTACGTAAAAAATCACCCCCCTTTTTCCCCCAACAGTTTTTTGTTTTAAAATAATTGGCTGAAAAATTAAAGCTTGACTACAACTTAGAAGATCCTCCTCTAATTTCTTGTAGTAAATGTGCACTGCGATTGTATTTTTGCTTCTTTTTTTTTCATTCTTAACATCTTTGGACCTAGCACACTTAGTCCAAATCTTTGTATCTTTCGTTTTATATTCATAAATATTGTAACGAGTCCGTAGCACCTTCAACTTTCTTCAAATGAGCATTCCAATCTTGAGGAAGTAACTATAAATTTATTTACAAGTATTGTACACTATTTACAACAATAGAGCAGGAAACAATTTGCTAAACATCCCAGCAATTAGGTAGCAAAACAGTACACTGTACTCTCACAGTAACTCAGCACCACGTATCTAACGTGAACAGTAATTAAGCAATTACAAAAGCAAAACAACATCCGCCCAAGCGAATACGAAACGAGTCACCAGAATCAACATCTGAAAAGAACTGAGACTGAACTTGTGTTCAAGGCCAGCTATTTATACAACTGAAAGAAATGTCCGACAATATTCGTAGAAAAACCTGGATATTTTGTTTCATTCATAACTTTGAACGATTCCATTCACAAATTCTAGCGATAAGAAAAAACCACCCGAGCGAAAATGTCCTTCACGCTTATTAAAGTTAGGGACAAGTGTAAAACACTACAAAGTGTGTTACAGGGCCGGTATACAGATGATGAAAAGTGATATCTTCAGTATACTTTTGCAACATGCGCCAGATAAAACCAAAACTAATGAAAAAGATGCAAGGCAGAAAAACAACAACTATTTACAAGATTTGTAACATTGCCCCCTTCCCAAGGACTGCACGTCCCGGGCAGTACAATCCCCAGAAAGGAAGCAAGGGAAAACTTACAGATGCACACATTACATGATGACCAATCATAAAACATGATAAACAATAACAATGAGAACATGAAAGAAATAATAACATTGATAAAGTAATATTACAAACAATTAAAGGCAAAAGTTATTTACAAAATTTACAAACAAATTACCATGGTAGCTTTAGATTTACTTTACGAACTATGGCCATAGTATGGGGCTAGCCGATCATAAATGGACAACCCTAGGTTTTGAATGTGATGACTTCTGGATCCTCACTACGACGTCGTTCAAGCCGGTGAAGGACTGTGTAAGGTCCATCCCAATGCGAACTGCAATTTGGGTGACAGACCTTTACGTCGGATGGGATTCCATAGCCACACCTTGTCACCTTCTTGAAAGTCATGACCAGTGGACCTTGTGTCGTATCGGGTCTTCATCTTCTCCGTCGCGATGTTGATTCGCTCCCGTGCGAAGTGATGAACGTCCTCCAACCGGGCCTGGAGATCCTGGACGTACTCCTCAGGCGATGAAGGCGCATCTGGAGGGAGACCGAAGACGAGATCACAAGGTAGCCGAAGCTCTCGGCCGAAGAGCATCTGTGATGGGGAATATCCGGTGGTCTCGTGGACAGCACTGCGGTAGGCCAGCAGGAACAGAGGAAGTTTCTTGTCCCAATCCTGTTGATTTTTTGGAGACCATAAGCGAGAGATTATTAAGGATTGTCCTGTTGAATCTCTCCACCATGCCGTCCGATTGTGGGTGTAGTGGTGTCGTTCGAGTTTTCTCAATTTTGAGGATTTTACATAGGCCCTTAAACACAGCAGAGATGAAGTTTCTCTCCCTGATCAGAATGGATCTGCAAAGGTGTCCCATATCTCGAGATCCAATGCTGGACTAGAGTCTCTGCTACAGTGGTAGCTTCTTGATCCGGAATGGAATATGCTTCGGGCCATTTGGTGAAATAGTCAATGGAAACGAGGATGTATTTGTTCCCATCAGTAGTTTTCGGTAGAGGACCAAGAATGTCGATCCCGATTCGTTCGAAAGGAGCTCCTACGTTGTAAAGATGTAGCTTCCCGCGGCTTCTTCTCTTCGGTCCTTTACGGGCAGCACAGGCGTCACAAGAATGACACCACTTCTCCACGTCATCCTTCGCCTTGCTCCAGAAGAAGCGCTCTCGAACCTTGTGGAGGGTTTTCAGGATACCAAAGTGTCCTCCAGTCGGACTACTGTGCAATTCCTTTAGAACGTCTGGAATTCTTGATCTGGGAAGGAGTAACTGCCATTTGAATGCTTTACCATCGTCAGATTCCCATTTCCGATACAGGACGCCATTTCGCAACTGGAGAGATTTCCATAGAGCCCAGTATCTCTTCGTTGCAGGACTGTAGATAGAAACGTCTTGCCAACTAGGTCGCCGACTGTCCTTTTCCATTAACTCTATGATAGGCTTTAGGTCTGGGTCTTCAAGCTGATCTTTTCTAACTTGGTCGTCACTCCATGGATCAGGATCTGAAGATGATGAAGTAGCAGTAACTTGACAGGCAGTAGGGATTGTCGTCCCGTACTGTTTCTCAATTCGGGAGCAATAATGGCAGTTCTCGGAACAAGGTCTTCTTGATAATGCGTCAGCATTACCGTGTGACAAACCTTTTCGGTGCTTAATCTCGATGTCATATTCCTGGAGCCGCTGTATCCACCTGGCTACCTGGCCCTCTGGATTCTTGAAATTCAAAAGCCAAGTTAAAGAGGCATGATCAGTCCGGAGCAGGAATTTACGGCCGTAGAGGTAATGATGGAAATGTTCTACAGCTTTAACTATGGCGAGCAATTCCTTTCTCGTGACACAATAATTTCGCTCCGACTTGGATAAGCATTTGCTCCAGTAGGCGATGACATGTTCGTTACCGTCTATTTCTTGAGATAAAACAGCTCCAACGCTCTCGTGGCTCGCATCAGTGTCAAGTATGAAGGATTTTTCAGGCTGAGGATAAGAGAGAATAGGCGTTGATGTTAAAGCCTCCTTCAGCTGTAGAAATGCATCCTCGCATTCTTTGGACCATTCAAATTTTTGTTTGCTCTCCGTCAGCTTATGCAAAGGTCGTGCAATGTTGGAAAAACCCTTCACAAACTTCCTGTAGTACGTGCAGAGCCCCAGGAAACTTCGCAGCTGATGGACATTTTCGGGGCGGCTCCAATTCTTGACTGCAGATACCTTATCTGGATCTGTTCGTACACCCTCGGAAGAGATAATGTGACCAAGGTAGTTCACCTCACGGCGGAACAAATTACATTTGGACGGCTTAACTTCAGGTTGGCTTCCTTAAGCTTTTGCAGCACCTTCCTAAGATTAGCCAAATGTTCCTCAAAAACTGCGTCCTATGATGATAATGTCGTCCAAGTAGACAAGACAGGATTCATAAGAGAGTCCTCGTAACACTGACTCCATAAGACGCTCGAACGTGGCTGGTGCATTGCAGAGGCCGAACGGCATCACTTTAAACTGCCACAAGCCTTGTCCGTTGTAAACGCCGTCTTCTCTCGGTCGTCGGGGTGTATCTCCACCTGCCAGTAGCCGCTCTTTAAATCCAGGGTCGAAAACCACTTGTGTCCGGAAAGGGTGTCCAGAGTGTCATCGATCCGTGGAAGAGGGTAACTGTCCTTCTTGGTGATGTCATTCAGGCGTCGGTAATCAACACAAAATCTGGTGGAGCCGTCTTTCTTTCGGACCAAGACGATAGGGGATGCCCAAGGACTGGATGAGGGTTCGATGACGTCATTCTCCTGCATCTCTTTTACGAGGATCTCAACCTCTTCCTTCTTGGCGAACGGTAGTCGTCTTGGATGCTGCTTGATAGGGGGATGATCTCCAGTGTCGATCCTATGCTGCGCTAAACTCGTGCGACCAACATCTTCGGATGTAGATGAAAACACCTGCTTGAAGTTGTCCACCAATTTTTCCGCAGCGTATCTTTGATCCTTCGATAATGGCTGCACTCCCAATTAATTTCGAAGTCAAGAGCTGGAAGACACAGCTCGGAGGAATCAATTCTTCTGATGATGCAGTTTTACGGGAGTACAAGTTGCCAACATTCTCCTTTCTTGATTATTCCTCGGTCTTTCACTTACATTGGCGACTCTCACAGGAAACTGCATTCTTTGAAAAGGTCCACAAGTGTAGATGCCACATAGTACTCATTTTGTGGCTATTACTCTGGTTAAGGATATTCAATTAGGCCGAAATTTAAAGCTGTTTGTTTTCCATTGATGGAGCCAGGTATTAGTATTTCTGATCTAGATGGGAATCAATAAATCTGTTTGGGGCTATTATTTGATGAGCGGATTTTAAAGTATTTTCAGTATTGAAAAATTGCTATGTCTTCCATCATCGAGTGCAGCTCATTATTTTTACAGTCAATAGAAAAATCAAATTTTCTCAACAAAGTCCAGTCCGAGAATGAAGGGATCTGTAATGTCAGCGAACGAATGCGCCTAAACTAAAAAAAACGTAGTCGATGAGTATAAGTGGCGCTCCCGAAACATTATTCTAAGTTTCAGTCTTTTCCTTCACTCAATCTCGATTTTGTCACCTGTCCCACGTTTGAAGGAGAGTGAGACGCAGGGCAGGGCCGTCTCATTTAAGATTCTTGAGTACCTCAAATTGACGAGCCACATCAGTCCCTTATGATCGGTAACGTTGGCTCTCCTGATGGCCCACAATCATTTCGCAGGGAAACCCATTCACATAATGCGTATAAAATTGACAGAAGTCCCGTTTGCAGCCGCCACTTTCTTGAGGGAAATGCTTGGAAAAACTTTCGGGAGGACGTCTTCTTCTTCTTGGCGAGATACTTCGCAATTTCCTTCGTACGTGGCGCTCACACCGCCACAATTTCCAGCACTTCAGTGGTTGCTACTCTTGGTACTTCTTGCGAGCCGTTAATCTCTTCCGGGTCCCCGAGAGCTCGTTTGACCTGTTCGACTCAGTTTCCCGATGAGACGAGTTGAGTAATTCGAATTCCGGAAGGAGGCACTCACTTCACTACGCTCCTGATTGTATGGCAGATCCACTTGCAGGAAGATGTCATTTGACTGTGCCAGCCTCCGAATCTTCATTGCGTAGACTCAGCCAAGATTTACGATCCTTGATGTCCGCCTTACCGGAGAGCACGCTCTGAACTTTCCTGGATCTTCGCACGTATGCTCCGCTCTAACTTGAATGCATACAGTTCGCAAACAGACGCCAGGCTATCAGCGCGAAAAACGAACATACCGAGGCGCCACCTAGTAAACCGATGTGTAGAAGCCGAAGCGATGGGAAAGCCTCCTCAACAGTCTGCTGCCAAAAAACACTTGCCAAAAGGTCTACTCCGGGCCCTCTGGCAGTCCGGTGATTTCTAGCGGGAGTTGGCTGAATTCTTTTTTGGCCATGCTTCGCCATATGCGGAGGCTCCAAGGCCGAATGAATAGGAAGGGCTTCGAAGTACAGCGGTGCTTAGTCCTTCTGGGAAGGTACTTGTCAGTATGTCGGGCTGCACATCCTCTCTCTACAGCGTGGCTTGCGAGGTGATCAGGCATTTCGTGGGGCAAGGAAGTCCCAGGAGTATTTGCTTCTGACAACGACATGAGGAACTGCTTCTTGTAAATAATTCCGAAACTGAAGGTCTTCCCGTCAAAACGTCGGCCCCAGTTTGCATGGTTATGGACGAGATAGTTTCCCAGCTGCAGCTACACCGTCTCACGTGAGGTTGTTGGAGGGAATGCTCGATAACTTCGATTCGAAGTTCTTTAATTTTCTTCTTTCCACATGTGTTTTCTACATGACTGGTATGTGACGTAGTCGTTACTAGAGCGCTCCACTCTTATTTTCCATGTTGGTAAATTGAAGGTTTCACGCAACAACTTTTCAGTTGAGCGTGTCTAAATTCGCGTTAATTTACCTTTCCAGCCAGATCACTTTTCAATTGTTCTTGATCAGTTGCCAGATCGCTTTTTAATTGCTTCATTTGATTTAGCGCCAGCCGATGATCATTTTTTAATTGTTTCTTGATTAGTAGCCAGTTCACTTTTTACTTGTTCTTTGATTAGCAGTCATGTCACTTTTTAAACCAGCGGCTTGATCGCAACTCAATGGAGTTTTGTTGCAGTTGTTCCTCCATTGGCTCAGAGTAATCACCATAAAAATTCCTGACGTCAAAAAGTCCTCAGGAAGAGAAAAGTCCGAAGTTCACAGTAACGTTCCAAGAAAGTCCTTGAAGAGGCCCGCACGATTGGGCGGCCAAAATTGTTAACGAGTCCGTAGCACCTTCAACTTTCTTCAAATGAGCATTCCAATCTTGAGGAAGTAACTATAAAATTTATTTACAAGTATGTACACTATTTACAATATGAGCAGGAAACAATTGCTAAACATCCAGCAATTAGGCAGCAAACAGTACACTGTACTCTCAACAGTAAACTCAGCACCACGTATCTAACGTGAACAGTAATTAAGCAATTACAAAAGCAAAAACAACCATGCCGCCCAAAGCGAATGAAAACGAGCACTCTAGAATCAACATCTGAAAGAACTGACTGACTTGTGTTCAAGGCCAGCTATTTATACACGGAAAGAAATGTCCGACACTATTCGAGAAAAATCTGGAATATTCCGTTTCATTCATAACTTTAAACAATCATTCAAAAATACGCTAGCGATAAAAGAAAAAACAATACTCAGACGCGAAAATGTCTTCACGCTTATTAAAGATTAGGGCAAGTGTGTAAAAACTGCAAAGTGTTTCAGGGGCGGTATACAGAAGTGATAAAAGTGATATCTTCAGATACATTTGCAACATGTCGCCAGATAAAACCAAAACTAATGAAAAAAAAGCAAGGCAGGAAAAACAACAACTATTTACAAGATTTGTAACAATATGCTCATCCAACTTAAAAGTGGCGCCCTTTCCTTCAACTTATTATATTAAAAAAAATCATTACATTGGTTTCGATCTTTCAATTAGCTTTATTTAGTTCAGCTTTGAAATGAAGATGGTTTTTATTTCTTCTTCACTTTCGCCGACTTCAAAAATGAAGAGGTTATTAACTGGGCTGTCGGTATATTGCACGCAATCAAACTGTTTTCCAACCGGTGTCTAAATCTAGCCCACAGGTGGCCCAAACTTTAACCCTTTTTAAAACCCAGCGGTACAAACCCGTTTTTACCCTAAGTTTTCGTCGAGTTTAAGGGGGGTTGAAATTTTCACTCGAACCCTTTTGGGGCCGGGGATTTTTTTTAAAAAATTTTATACCCTGGGACACAGTTTTTTACCTTTTTCTTTTCAATGGGAAAAAAAAATCTGTGGTTCAACAGTCGTACTACCTGGGTCGAAAGAAAAAAAACTATATGGGAAAAGCCCCGGGTCCAAAAATTAACTTTCTGGGAGGGCGGGCATTCCATTTTTTCGAAGGTTTTCCCCAAATTTTTTTCAGAATGATAAAA
>JAXGGA010017027.1:0-25310 GCA_038373865.1 Uloborus plumipes | reverse complement strand
AAGAAATTGACCACTTTGGATCCAGCACGTATTTGAGAGTTGTCTTTTCCGGCGAGTTATCGCTGCTTGTTAACTTTACTCGCGAATTTAACAAAGCTTGGCAATGTCCCGAAACTTTGCTCTGGTAACCCTAGTTGCACAACAATGAAAAATGAAAGTAAAAGTAAATGAGTTGGATACAAAGTGGTGAAACTTAAGCTTGATGCGTCGACCTGTTTATATAGCGGCTCTAGTTTAATATAGAGCCGCTATATAAAAGCTCACTTGTTTAATATAGAGCCGCTATATAGGGGCCTTAGTTTAATAATAAATAGTGTGCAATCCAACTCAATCACTACCACTAGTAATATTGACTATGCCTCTTTAATACTAAAATGTCTGTCACTTTTTGATTTTTAACACAGCCAAAATTCGCCATTTGTTCAATACGTACCGATATCTATCGAAGTTCCTCGAAACAAAGAAACTGTCAAAGAAATTAACCATTGGTTGATTTTTAAATTTAAATTCAAAAATTAACTAATAAAAAATTTAATTTGAATCCATCGCCAATAGCTGTTGACCGCAAAGTAGCGCTTTGTGCTAAACAGTTGGAGAATGCTTTGAAGCAAATGTAGTATTCATTAAGTATTTTGGGGACGTTGCTAAGACACATGGCCTCACTCGTTACCGTCGAAGTTATTTTGACGTTCACCGTTTTGATGTAATCCTTAACATCATTCAACTACTTCCTATAAACAGCCTTCTGGCGAGACAAAGAGCAGACCTTAAATTGCATTTCTGACCTTTAAGTTTGAAAATTTTGCGTTGTAGAACCCCGATCCACACCCATTTCCTAATAACATCTCTAGGATTTCAATTTAAAAAGTTTTCAGGGAAGATCAACTTACTCGTTCTTTCTCCTCTAACTTAGCCTAATATTGACTCAATAAACCTTTTTGGACTTGCATGACAAACTTTGTTTATCATCGCCAAATATAGCTGTGAACCGTGTTTCTACAAAGGAAATTACCTAATCTCTTTTCCTAACAAGATCGAAAATACTAGTTACGGATTCCGGGCTGTTGTGCCGTGGTCTGAATGACTTTAATCCATACGTTTCGATCGCAACTGCGGCGGTCATCTTCAGCGGGTGTCATTGATTAATTTTAAAAAAATTAATCAACGACACCCACTGAAGATGACCGCCGGAGTTGCGATCGAAACGTATGGATTAAAGCCATTCAGACCACGGCACAACAGCCCGGAATCCGTAACTAGTATTTACTCCGGCCGTGAAAGCCTTCATTCTTACAAAGATCGAAGATAGCTTGAAATTAACCCTTTGACGGTTATGGAAATGAGCAGTTTCCGTTTACTTAATTAGTGCAGCATTAGGAGTAAACAGTAGTCGAAAGTGGCAGCTGTTTTCCCCCGCCGTTCTTCCGAAAATGTCACCTTTCTCTGGTGATGCCGTAGATAGCTCGCCTCGCGCGTTTTAAAAATTTCTTAAAGTATTTATAGTACAGTACATCAGTGCAGAATAATAATGGCGAACGAAGTCAGCTCGTCAGCGCGCATTGGGGAAAAATTTCACTACGGGAGTAGTGCTCGTTACTAACCATTTCGGTCAAAATCTTGCTCCCGAGCGGAACTCTTTTGCGCGCATTATGAAGCACGATTCGATTGCGAGCTGAACTCGTTCATAAACATCAAAGGGTTAAATGTTCAGAACTTCAATGTCGAAAAACTTATGGAGAATCAAACCATTTCTTTAACCCTAACATGACTAAACATAGCCTAGAAATGCAATTTTTGTCTTTAAATTTTGAAAAAATTCCAAGGGAAAGCACCTTGTTTAAATCTCCTAACCTGATTTTTCCTCTGATTTCGAAAACAGTTTCAGACGCTAAGATAAAAAAAAAAAACTTGTAGTTGATTTTAACTGTACAATTACATTGAAATAGTTGTAGTGAACTACAAAAAAATGTAATTTTTCTGATCACTAGTGCGAAATTTTCGACCAAGAATCTTGATTTTTACTTCCTTTTACGTAGTAAAGGAAGTATTGTGATCACGAAAAAAATTTCACTCAAATTTCGGTCTAAATTTTGACTTTGCTCACCCCTGAATGAATGTCGCGTAGTTTTTTCGACCTGTCAGCACGTGCATATGTACCTAACAACATACAAACAGCCGAAAAATCAATTTCGACCACCCCCGAGTAAATTACGACGAGTTTTCTCGTGACGTCTGTATGTACGTATGTGCGGATGTATGTGCGGGTGTATGTGCGGATGTATGTGCGTATGTGGCTCGCATAACTCAAAAACTATATGCCGTAGAAACTTCTAGCTTGGTATGTAGGCTCTGAGGGGGTCTAGTTGTGCACCTCCCCTTGTGATTGCATTCGAATGTTCCCAAAGGGGTCTTTTACCCCTTTTTTGGGGTAAATCAATGTTAATTTCAATACAGACTCAAGTGATATGAACTGGCGCCACTACTTGGCGACATGTCGCCAAGCTTTTGGTCGCCAAGTGTTTGACGCCAAGTTGGCGATATATCGCCAAGTTGGCGACAAATTTGGCGAAAAAATTATTTTTGAATTTGGGTTCAACTTGGCGCTATTGGCGATATCTTGCGAAAAATTCACTAAATGATATTAAAATCAGCAATATTTAGAAAAATAACCATTGTAAAATATTTTTTGCATTGTTTCGTGGTAGATTAGGGGAGTAAATATTTGAATTGTTACCTTGCTCACTCCGAGCACTTTTTTAACACTTAAGGCAACTACTAAGAAATTTACACGTAAAAGGAAGTAGTGTGGGGTCCATACCAGATTTTTGTTAAATACCACCGAGTGTAAAAACCTGATCACATAATACATTATGTATCTGGTGTTTCCATGAAATGTGTTATGTACTGACTAAGGTCCAAATATAATTAAAATTTAGATTTTTGCTTATGAAGTATTCTTGACGTGATCCGTGAAAAGAGTGCATATATGTGCATGTTTCTGGAAACATGAATTGTTTTGCCGATGATGTCAAACTTATGGGGGTTGTAGAAAATGACGAACAAATAAATCAGCTGCAACAGGATTTGGATCATATTACTAAATGGGCAGACAAGTGGGGTATGGCAGTTAATGTTGGGAAATGTCAAGTGCTGCATTTCGGTCATGGAAATAAGCATACAAGCTATTATTTACAGGGTTCAGTCATTAGTAGGGCAGATAATGTTATGGATCTAGGTGTCTTAATAAATCAGGATTTCAAGTCCAGTCAACAGTGCAGCATAGCTAGTAACAAAGCCAATAGGATGCTTGGGTTTATTAATAGATCTATTTCAAACAAATCTAAGAAGGTTCTTCTGCCTCTATATAGAAGTTTGGTAAGACCTCATTTGGAGTATGCTGTTCAGTTTTGGTCTCCTTATCTGAAGAAAGACATTAATTTATTGGAAAGGGTACAAAGAAGGGCTACAAGGTTAGTAAATGGATTTTCTAATTTAGACTATGATTCCAGACTTAGAATGCTTAATATGTATAGTCTTGAGCAAAGGAGAACCAGAGGGGACATGATTCAGTTATTTAAATTTATTAAAATGAATGATGTTGCAGGGTTGGAGTTTTGCAAGGAAAGCAGGACAAGGGGTCATTGTTTTAAGCTGTTTAAACCTCAGGCGAACCTGGAAATTCGAAAAAATTACTATTTTAGCAGGGTAGTGGGAACTTGGAACAGCTTACCGGAAGAGGCGGTAAAGAGCAATGGAGTAGATGGCTTTAAGAGGGCCATTGATCTTCATTGGGGTCTTTAATTTGACTAGGACCAGCCAAGTTGGGCCCTGAGCCTGCTGCTGGTCGTCACATTTGTATTTGTATTTGTATATGTTTATAATGGCATACAAGGACAAAATATTCGTTGTGCTTGAAAGTTTGTAGAAGGTTTGAGGAAACGAAATTTTACTGTGAAACAAACTTTTTACTTCCGTTTACGTAGTAAAGGAAGTATGTGATCGCGAAAAAAAAATCACTCAAATTTGAGTCTAAATTTTGGTTTTGCTCACCCCCGAATGAATGTTCAGTAGTTTTTTCGACCTGTCAGCACGTGCATATGTACCTACCAACATATAAGCAGCCGAAAAATCCTTTTCAACCACCCCCGAGTTGATTACGACGAGTTTTCTCGTGACGTCTGTATGATACGTATGTGCGTATGTATGTGTGTCGCATAACTCAAAAACTATATGCCGTAGAAGCTACTGGCTTGGTATGTAGGCTCTGAGGATGGTCTAGTTGTGGTTGCATTCGAATGCTCCCAAGGGGATGTTTCACCCCTTTTTTGGGGTAAATCAGTGTTAATTTCAATGCAGATGAATTGGCACGACCACTTTGCGATATATCGCCAAGCTTTTGGTCGCCAAGTGTTTTACGCCAACTTGGCAGCATATCGCCAAGCTGGCGACAAATTTGGCGAAAAAAAATTTTTTTTGAATTTGGGTTCAATTTGGCGCTATTGGCGATATTTTGCGAAAAATCCACTGAATGATGTTAAAATCGGCGATATTTAGAAAATGAATCATTGTAAAACATTTGTTTTGCATTGTTTCGTGGCAAACTATGGGCGCAAATGTTCGAATTGCTATCTTGCTCAGTCCTAGCACTATTTTAACACTAAGGCATCTACAAAGAAATTTACACGTAAAAGGAAGTAGTGTGGGACCCATACAAGATTTTTTATATATAAATAAAAACCACAAGAGGCCTTTAAATGCTATGAGAATTCTAAAGGCAGCCAGTATAGTATTACAGTAAAATCTCGAAAATTCGGCTATAAATAACAGCACAGGATTCTGAAAACTCGGAGGGAGTTCTGGCTGGATTCAAAATTATGCGGCATATCTGTTAGAAGAGCACTGAGGATAACTTGGAGTTTCAGAAACTCTGCTGCTTTTCTGTATACATTAATAAGCAGAGTTTTCGGGTCTCTATTGAATAAGTAAAAGTATTTTACAATGCGTAAAATTTCTGAGCAAAAAAATAGTCACTGCTTTGTGCAAGAATTCTACCAACAATGAAGTTTATTTTGTGTGCCATACACCACTTACAAAATGTCTTTCAAATCCATGTAAAGTAAAGTATATTCATATCCATGCAAAAAAAACTCTACAGTTTCAATATGAATGCACCTTCTAAGCAAAAGAAACTTTCCTTTTGCTTGAACTGTTCTGTGAGTTCAGATTGCTTTCTGAGGTTGATTCTTGAGCCTTTAAAATTTTACTATCAGTGACGCTTTGTGAACTTCCGTTGTTTTTCGAATTCAAAGTGACATCTGAAGTAGTTTTTTTAATCTGTTCAGCACTTCCCTCGGTAAGATCTTGGCGACGTCTATCCTTTTCGTCTTCATTGCCCCAGTGCTGTAACTGGCAACTTCCAAAAGCCATGAATAAAATCATCCCCACCACATTGATGAAGGAAGATGCAAACAGCACTTTTTCCCATTCTATAGAGTTGACCTAGGAAAGAGGAATAAACTTTCTATAATTCAAACCAGGACATATGTATGTGCGTGAGTCTGTATGCATGATGCATGTGCACATAGATACACAGTGACAGGAAGCAAACGTAGAGGTGACGTGAAGGATTTTTTCTCTGTTTTCGCCAATTTAGAAAATAAACGGGTATTTACTGTCCGTCTATGAAAACCGCGCCTAACACTCGCGAACCATTCCACTTAAAAAAGGGGAGATGGGTTGTAAGTAGGAACTTTCCGATGTTTTCAATTTAAAACTTGTATTTGCTGTCCTTTTGACACATTCAACTAAACTATGTATTTGAAATTAGCATCGTTCTACGTTGTTTGATACGACACAAAATGCTTCTGCTTATTCTTCTCCTTGTTGTTATCTTTCCTATCACCCCTATTTTGGTAAGATCAGAGCAGACTTGACACATGCGTAAATATGCGGAAAGTTTTACCTAAGAAAATCAGACAACATGTGCGCGAGTCTGTATGCCTGATGCATATGCACATAGATACAGGCACATTTACATGAAGCAAACGTAGAGGTGACGTGAAGGATTTTTTTCTGTTTTCGCCAATTTAGAAAATAAACAGTTATTTTAGCTCTTATAAAATGACTAGCGGTACCCGCACGGCTTTGCCCGTGGTATAAAATTAAAAGTTCATTTGTAAAATAATTGATATAGCAGAAAAAATGCTCTATTTTAGTTTTATTCAACTATAATTCCTTCAAAGTGATATAAAGATCTGATATGGACCCCACACTACTTAATTTTACGTGTAAATTTCTTAGTAGATGCCTTAAGTGCTAAAATAGTGCTTGGAGTGAGCAAGATAACAATTCAAACATTTGTATCCCTAGTTTGCTACGAAACAATGCAAAAAAATGTTTTACAATGATTAATCTCCTAAATATCATCGATTTTAACATCATTCAGTGGATTTTTCGCAAAATATCGCCAACAGCGCCAAATTGAACCTAAATCAAAAAAAAAAAAAAATTTCGCCAATTGGCGTCAAATACTTGGCGATCAAAAGCTTGGCGATATATCGCCAAGTGGTCGCGCCAATTCATATCACTTTTGTTAACCAATTCATATCACCTTGCATTGAAAACACTGATTTACCCGATAAATGGGGTAAAACACCCCCTTGGAACATTCGAATGCAACCCCAAGGGAGATGGACAAAAATAAGCCAAAAGAGAAAATAAGAACAATTTTGTTGATAACAGGAACCAACAGAAATCTTACCAAAGTTTAAAAGAAGAAGAAAGTTTTCTTTCCTAGCTTAAAAAACAAAACAATACATTTTCCGAAATGAAACACTTTAAAAAAACGATGCAATATCGCAATTGATACGATATTTCGTTAATCTGTGCTTTAGGTACCCTTTTCTCGCTAAATGAACGATAGGCGCGCCAAGCGTGGTAACCCTAGCTATTTTGCGTAGTTGACTTTTTGAAAACGCGCCAAGCAGGGTCCCAAAGCATCTTCACCGGGAAAAAGACAGGGTTGCCAGAGAATTGGAACAAAAAAATACTACGCCTCCTCTAAAAAAAATATTACAAAATACTACTGTTTCCAAACGTTGCCAAAATCAATGTTGCTGAAATGCGAAATCTATGAAAATGAAAAAAAAAAAAAAAAATCCGCCAAATCTTTTAATTAAGTCATTAGTGTATTGGAAACAGGGTTGCCAGAAAAATACTACGCTCCTTATTTGGGCCGAAAAAATACTACCGTAGAATCAAAAATACTACGTCTGGCCGTAGCCTACGAAGATTGACGCTGGCAACCCTGGAAAAAGAAAGAAACAAAAATAAGTATGAACACGTAACCATAGTAACAACATGAAAAGTTGATTTCCGTTGATAAAATAATTAATTTTATCTCTCTTTTCAAACAAATTTTATTCTAAAGCTCAACCATTTTAGAATCGTTTGGCTTGCTTTACTGAAGGTAAGCCTTGAATTTCGGGATTCTAAAAACAATTGTTACAGCTCTCCTGATGATCGTAGAAACTTCGAAAAAACTTCATTTTGTGCAGAAAATTTCAAGCTTTCGAATGACATAAGACTTGAAAATGTGTGTGAAATATTTCTTCCCTATTTTATCGAATTTCCGCTAAGAATTCGAATAGAAAAAGAACGAAATGGAATTTTCGAAAAATCGCTTCGAGGTGCAAAACTACATGCTACAAACTAATTTTGTACCAAGTGGCATGAAAATCGACCGAACGGTTTTGGCGCTACGCGCGTAACAGACAGAAAGAAAGACAGACAAACCTTCAGCTTTATTATTAGTAGAGAAGAGATAGAGAAGAGAAGAGATAGAGATAGAGAAGAGAAGAGAAGATAGAGAAGAGATAGAGAAGAGAAGAGAAGAGATAGAGATAGAGAAGAGAAGAGAAGATAGAGAAGAGATAGAGAAGAGAAGAGAAGAGATAGAGATTGCAGCGCTTATAATGAAAGAGTACCAATGCCAACACTGATTCGAAACCAATTTTACTCCTAGTATGATAACAAGCGAATACATTTGTTTTCATTCCTTCAGAAAAGGATTAAAAGCAAAAGGTAGGGGTGCTTTTTCATTATTAGGTACTTTTCCATTATAGGTACGTCACTAGAATAAACGACATCTTCACTTTCTACCTCGAAATAGGAAAATAACGTATACGTGACCGCATAGTTTCTTCCTCATTTCCGAGTTTTGCAGTTTAATAGACTTTTTGATACTTATAAAAGACTGAATATATTTAAATGACTGAGTATTTCATTTTCACCGTGCATTCAAAGTTTTTTTTATTCAAGTGGTGTACTTTTTTAATCGAATTTTTACTTTTACCGTGCTTTTTAGCAGGTTATTATATTTTTAATGGCTTAATTTAATTTTTTGATGAATTAATTTTCGCTATAATGCTACTGTTAGCATTGTTAAAATAACTTTTTAGTAGTTGTTGTTTTAAAGACTATTTTAAAAATACAAAATAATGCATGATATCGCAAAAGAAAAAGTTTCTACCTAACTTTAACCAAAGATGGTAAGCATAAAATAAATCAAAAATAAGCAACAAGATTAAGATGTTTCCTCCCCGTGTCCTATGTTGAAAGTCTACACTGTGCTGCATCAAAACGCAATAAATGAGATGGGGAATTAGTTATTTCAATACGTTAATTTACCACCACACTACTACTAAACTATAGGGGCAAATTGCTTGTTGAACTCCATCTCTATCAAGGGACGCGGGAGCGTCCCGCCCCGCCAAGAAAACTAAATACAAGCCGCCAAGAAATTTCCGTCGCTAAATGTGAAAGAGCGACTAAGGACTGTTTACGTGAGTAACCAAATCGGGGTTTTCACCCCTCTGTATCTCAGCCCCATAAAGATCCCTAGAGTTCATTTTTGGTATACTCAATCTCCAGCGGCGCCTGACGGCACATACTAAAGCAAAACATCCAGGACCCTCAGGGGGAGGGGTGATATATGTTATAAAATCGCTATTTTTCGCACTTTTTAAAAATTGTTTGACAGGGGTCCAGACTAAACGGTAACTCGGATTGAGCTCTCATTTTGCACCCACATTTATTTTGTCCCAAAGCTCGGCATAGGGGGTTTTTCGACCCCCCCACCCCCTCCCCCCTCGTTTTTATTTTTCGTATCTTTTCCCCCCGGGAGTCTTTAGTGTTTATTTTTGGTATGAATATTCTCGATGGGACATTGAGGACGTTTTCCCAAAATTTACCCCCCGGGGTCATCGCACCCCGGAGTTATTAATGCTTAAAATTGGTACGATTTCTATCTACTAGCTAAGTTCAACATCTGAGCATTTATGTTGACATTGTTGGGCGGCGAGGAAAAAAAACTCAATGATTGAAATTTCATCTGTTGTCAGTTACTATTTGTTAGCAAATAAAATATTTGTAATTGATTTTATTGCATAAGGCTTTTAAAAGGGATCTTCAATTTAGTTCATTTTAATATGAGATCGGCAGTAAGGGTTAGGGTTTTTTGTTTAAACTTTTAATTTAATCGTAGTATTGTTAGCAACTAGCTTTGTTTTGCGTCGGTTTGGGTGGTACATTGTGATTGATTTCAAATTTATCCTAGACTGAAAAAGATCCTTGAACTTTTGCACCAAATGCATGCCAAGAAAATCACAGATGTCGGACCGGCAAGAAAAATGTTGAAGGGAAAAAAAACATGCAAAATAAATTTTGAAGAGAAAAAAAAAAACAGGCAAAGAAATAATATTAATGCAAAAACATGTGATATCTCCCCAAAAACAACAGTGTTGTAAAAAAAATCCCCCGCCAAGAAAACCTTAAATACTCAGCCTTAAAAAGTTATGATATCGAGTTTTCCCGCCAAGTTTGTGCCAAACTACAACTAACCTGTATGTATAGTTCTTTTAAATTGTTTTCAGTCCTGCCAGGCGGGAAGTTTTTACTCATTAAGCAACCACCTCACAAGACAAAGTTTCCCACCTGGCAGGACTGAAAACAATTTAAAAGAACTGTACATACAGGTTAGTTGTAGTTTGGCCCAAACTTGGCGGGAAAACTCGATATCATAACTTTTTAAGGCTGAGTATTTAAGGTTTTCTTGGCGGGGGATTTTTTTACAACACTGTTGTTTTTGGGGAGATAAAATTTACATTTTTTTCTTTCACAATGTATCCAGCAATAATTGGAAAGACAGCTCCAACAAGGGCTCCAATTGAATTCATCAATCCAGATACCGCACCTAAACATAAAAAATTCAATTATCATGAAACAGCTAATACCAGTTTTAAAATTAAAATAAGCTCCCCCCTAAATGCTACAACACATATAAAATTTAAATAAATTTTATTGGTTTTTGAAAACCAGTATGTGTGTGAGTGTGTAAACGCATGTGTGTGCATATGTGTGTGTGTAACACTTACTTCACTTCACACTCCAGGTTCCCCCGTACCTACCACAACTCGTGGTTTCACCGGGATTGGGCCCTGAAGAGCGCTCTGTTCTTTTGGTGTATATGCAGGGCCGCGCCGTGCCAATATGCGAAGCCGTGCGGCGCGCGGTGGCGCCAAAGCCTAAAAGGCGCCGAGCGCTACCGACCAAAAAAACTCCAAACAGGAAAAAAAAAAAAAAGAAGTTGAATAAAAAATCCAAATAAAAAAATAAAATTGAACTCTTCATTAAAACGAACTCTGGCGATGAAGTTATATGGAGCTCAATGAGACAAGCAATCCGTCTCGCTACCTACCCATAAAGGAAAAATTATTGCCTTGTTGTGTCTAAACAAGCTATTCAAAAGCTTAGTCTTTTATACTGGAAACACGGGATGTTAATGCATAAATTAGCACTTTTCTTCTGAATGAGGCGCCCGCGCCGTGTAAGCTATTTCAGCATGTCTATAAGGTTATGCGGCGTACGAGATGGACGGCGTGTTCCCCCGTGGAATAGAACCGGGGACGTCTGTGGTAGAAACCCAGTGCTTTGGCCGCTGGACTAAAAGGCCTCGTAACCCGGCGGGCAAAGTTGAGTTATATGCTCTCTAAGCGTACGCCGCCACAATATCCCCTCCAAGTGATGGAGCGGGGAGTGCGAGAGAGCGATATGTTTTGAATTTAGATGGAGCGCCAAGGAGCCAGGCGTTCTGGCTGAAGTTGTGCCTGTTGCTGCAGCTGGGAGAGTTGCTGCAGAGCAAGGAGCGTGTCCGCGGTCGGGCGCATGTGAGTCTGCGCCAGCGGTTGGGCGGACGTGGAGCGATGCAGGCAAAGTGAGTGAGCGATGCAAGAGAAGCGGATCCTGTGTTGCGTATGTTCATGGCGCCATCACGTCCGGGTCACCAACTGCGGCGTACGAGATGGACGGCGTGTTCCCCCGTGGAATAACCGCCGCATCAACAGGATGCGTGCCAATCTTTTTCCTCTTTATACATAGCATTTTTGTAAATAGTAATTTAATCAAGTCAATAAATGTTTGATAACAACTATCTCTTTAATCGGGTGTCACAGCACTGGTGACCCGGACGTGATACATGGCTATGTGTGGGAAACAACTGATGGACGCTGCAGTTATAAGCAAAAAAGTCCAAGCAAATCTTTTGCTCTTCAATAGGTTTCTTCCTTCCGTTGAATCAATACTACGCTAGGATTTTCTCTAGTGCAACGTATTTTAGTATTTTAACAATTGTTCGTGGTGATTCGACTGAATACGGTAAGCATATTTACATGTTATTTACTTTTGCGTAATATTTCATATTGTAGACAACAGTTTAGGTAAACTTTTCAGTTTCAAAAAGTAAAAATTTGACCATAATCACACGATTATCTCCTCTTTGCTTCAAACACTAGTTTTTTTAATAAAAAAAAAACTTTTGACAATGCATTTGTATTTCATACTAAATTTAATGCCTTTTTACTAATCCGGATTTTATTGGTTTTCCGGGAAAGAATAGTTTCCAATATTAAGAGAAATATCCTCCACTTACTACTTCAATTCATCAATATAATCAGTACCCTGTTGTCATATTTTGACAGACAAAAAAGTGTGATTAAATCAAATGCAAATTCGAGAGAAATTTAGAGCTACTTTAACTTTGATATTTAAAATATTTCTTTTTCCAAAACACAATGGGTGTATTCAAGGAGCTATTGAACTCGAAATAACTTTGAGATATGAAGTAAAAATGTATAGGGTACTCCAAAATAAAATATTTGTCATGCTCCGATTTTTGGCTACACGAAAAACCGGACGTTACGCTCGATAGGAATTTAAGTGAATCTGAAAACTTTTTATGATTTGTATTTGACGAGTAGTAGTTTTGTTTAATAAGCAGTAGTTAAAATTCAGAGTTATTCCTATATTTTTCTAATTAAAAGTTAAACGATATTTTTAATCACTTAAATTGTTAAATGTTATTAATATTTTATTTTCAATGTCAAGATTTGCACATTTCAACTTACAAATGTTTCTGTTTAGGAATTTTTATATTGTATCCAGATTGGCCACAATCCCATAATAGAATAGTATTGTCCTTTTCGATGGTGTTAGAGCACTTTACACTAGGTTTTGTAAAGCTCATGTCGAAAACGTCGTTTTGGTTTTACCCTCAATTTGCTGAGTTATTTGCAGTGAGAAAGTCGTGTGTGTGTCCTCTCGCTCGAGCAGATTTTTTAAAACTTGCAATAATAATAATTAGTATTGACTTTTAGCCAGCTTCACACTTTTAGATTCTTTAATTATTTATTTACAGTAAAATGATGAAGTCTCTTTGGGGCACGGTAATAAAGGAGTGTTATTCGAGATAGAATATTAGTTTGAAATGATAGAGAGTTGACTGCAATTTCCGAAAACCAGGCTCGTTCTTGGAGGGGGGGGGGCTTTGAGAAATCAATATATTAACAATCGGCGTAGTTTGTGTTGTTTACCGATAAAATTTGTACCCTTTGACCCTGCTTCCAGGACAACTTTAAAACAATGAGCCTGTCTATATATGATAATTTTAGCGCATTTTTTTACTCCCAAAGGAAATAAAAATAGCTAGACAAATATTTTTTTTTTATTTGGAACTTTTTCTATACTGAAAGATTACACAAATCTAGTTTCACACACTCATTGCATGTTTTCCTTATTAAAAAAAAATTAATTAATTAATTCACGTCGAATTTAGACTGTAAGAAAAAAAATCATCAGGCAAAGCGATCTTGGAGATTACGGTAAAACTGTTTGTTGGACCATTTACTCGTTGATTGCGTTACATAAACGATTTGAACGGACACAAAAGAAATTTCAGTCATGTACTTTTTTTAAATTCAACTATTGAAAAACCTACTATTTTAGTTTTGAGCTTCTAAAATTTAATATTCTTTATTTTCTAACGCTTATAACGAAATAAATGTTTCGGGATATTTAAAAAAAAACCTACTGCTTAAAAAATAGAACAAAAATTGAGAATAATTATTTTGAAAAGAATGAAAATATAATGTGATGTGTGAAGGAGTTTTTCGACATTTGGAAGTACTTTTTAGGGGGGGGGGGCATTATCCGCGAAACTTATTTTTTCTAAATTATATTTTGTCTATAAAACATCATTGCTGGTGTTAATTATCGAACGTTATAGCATAAGGCGCTCAGAAGACCTTGCACGAGGGCGCCGATCAGGCTTGGCGCGGCCCTGTGTATATGTAACAGCGCCTGTGTGCGTATGTATGTGTATTGAAGTTTGTGTGAGTAAGCGGGCATGTGTATGTGTGTGTAGGAGTTTGTGTGTGTATAAACATGTGCACGTTAGTGCATGTGCTTGTGTGTGTGTGTTTGCGTACAAATCATTTAATTGTTTTTTGTTTTTTTTTTAATAGATATCCAATCACCTGAAAACTGTGGACTCATATCCACCGGTATGAAAGCTAAATGGGCGATAGCAAATCCATATGCACCAACGGAGATAAGCAATAAGAAAACACCGAATGCTCTACTGCAGGTAGAGTACGCAAGGACAACAGAACAAGTAGCGAACGTACCAAGACCTAGAAACAGAAAAACACACTATGAAAAATTATTCAGAGCCAATGGTGATTAAAATGGGAACAACATGTATCCTCAAGTACAAATAAGAACATTTAAATGTCAATGAATGTTTGAAATATTATTAACAATAGCTATTTCACTTCGTAATAAAAAATATTTTCAGTATAGTAACACAAAATATTACAATACAAGCTGCTTGGCCCGGCGTCGCATGGGCTACCTCTAAACAAAAAATTAACAAAACTTGAATTTTTTATAAGACTGGGCGTCTTACTATTTTTTTTCAAAGGTTCTTTTTTTTTGCATTTCCCCATGTAATTTTTTACTGTAATATTAATCATATACATATCATAGCGTAATGTAATTAAAATTGTTTTTTAATAGATGGGTCATTCCACGTGAAATAAGCAAATCGGCTATGGCACACATGTCACAGAATTCAATGAAAATTTTTTATAAGGGTAAATCATGCATATCTATGAGGAAATGCAAAGTATGAAAGTTTAAGAACTGTTTGTCCTTTTCTTTACTATTCTCTATCTCCCCGTAAAATATTGCTGGTGAATTTTGAATCACTTTGTATGCGTACACTCCTATTCCATATTTTTAAAAGTCGCCTCGTTACCCATGCATATAAACCCAGTTCTGATTGACTTCTTCTTGGCGGTTTTCTTCTGAAGAGCCCGTTCTGACATAATAATCGCAATCAAGTAGGTGCACGCTTGAAATAGGCTTGGAAAAGAAGACACTACTCCATTCTGAAAAAAACAAGCAAAAAGCTATATTATTTAACCCATTAATGCCTAGCGTCCCTTTTTAGGGACGGTCCAAAAAAGAGTCTGAATTTCCCCATAGTGAACATTTCAATCAAATAATAGTGTTCAATTAGTACCTTGGTATTGTTTCAATTCGTTTTTAACCGATTTCAGCACATAACCATTGTAAAATGTGTTCTGTAGCAGTTTTAATATGACCTTTATCAAAAATGACATGGTTCACAATCTCAAGAAAAAAAGCTAAGTTTTCAAAGTTATTCTCAGCTTCCCAGTTTATGTTAATTGCTGATTTTATTTCCTCTTATGAAATGTCTTTTTAAATATTATATCAAAGGCAGAAAAAAATTTTAGTAAAAAAAGTATGTGACCTCTGGGGTCTATCGTAACTTTTAAGGGACGATTTTTCTTTCCTTAATAAAAAAAAAATTACATAATATGTTTTTGTTATTTTTCCTGTCCATTAAACACTGTTTGTAACCAGTATGCAAAATATCTTTGCAAAAAAAAAAATGTCAGGTATTAATGGGTTAAGCATGTGCAATACATTTCTGCATGTCCGATGCAATGTGATATTACGTTACATAACACCTAGAAATGTACATTAGAAGACACATTGAATACATTATTTAACTCATAGTCCTAGTAAATTGGTCAAGCAAGCGTAAAATCAGCTGAAAATGCGTTATACTAGAAATGCTCACTGGCCATCGCAAACTGCCGAACGGGTGGGGAGTGGGGGGGGCTGGCATGAACACATAAATTATGTTTCTATGTATTTAGCATAATGTGTTGTAAAACATGCAAAGTTTACCAATGTAAAGAATTATTGAACGGGAACAATGACTAAAATTTCTGATTCAATGTTGATTTTATCTATTTAATATGTTGACTATTTTGGGCTAGTGACGTGAATTTTTCACTCACCCAAATTACTACTCGCAATGCTTTGTAACTGAAACATTATCATTTATTCTATGTAAATGTTGATTTCATGCACCCCTTTTGCGGAAAATTCGGGATAGGGGACCAGCTAGGTTGGTGCGTGTCAATTTATATTCCCCAATGAAGATCAATGGCCCTCGTAAAGCTATCTACTCTCTTGCTCCTTACCACCTCTTCCTGCGAGCTTTTCAAATTCTCACTACCCTGCTATAATAGTAATTATTCCTAATTTCTGGGTTATCCTGAGATTTAAATAACTTAAAACAATGACCCCTTGTCCTGATTTCCATGCAAAAATTTAACCCCGTAACATCTTACATTTTGATAAATTTAAACAACCTGAATCATGTCCCCTCTAACTTTCCTTTGCTCAAGACTATATATATGGTCGGCACCATGCTAAAATAACAAATGTGAAAAATCGCGTGTTTCAAGTTCGATGATTTCCTGTAGTATTAAAAGAGGGCTACCTACTGGTAAAATGATGAATCTGTTAGATGGTCGTAAGCGAATGTCATTTTTACGAATTCACAGCTTTGCCCGATTTATGCTATATTTACGAATATGATATTCAACAGTTTACACAGTTAAACAAATAAAAAAATTATATTTTTAAGGATTTATTGCCTTATCTTGTGTTCAGTAAAAGTTTCTTAGTAAAAAAAAAATTTTTTTTAATCTTTTCATCTATTATTATTAATTTTTATAGCAATTTTGTATCCTAGATGTAAAGTATCAAAAATGAATGCCATGAAACTTCATTGCAAACTGTCGAATATTCTCTAAAATTTCATATTCGATACTTTACCTTCAATTCAGTGACTTTCGAGCAAAAATGTCCATTTTGGTAAAGTAGCGAATATTTTTAAACAATTATTATTGATAATTTTACAAATAATTAAAATTAAAATGATACCTTCTAACGATAGTTTTACACTTAAAGATATCTATAAAAATTTAAAAATTGAAAATAACCAAACGCGTCAGGTGGGAAAAAATTATATTCAGTGTTTTGGCTCTCCTGAAAAGCGCCTATTTTCACATGCGTAATTTTAGCATGGTGCCGACGATATATTTAGCATTTTAAATCTGGAATCATAATCTAACTTTAAAACTCCATTTACTAACTTTAAAGACCTCCCCCCTCCCCTTTGAACCCTTTCCAATAAATTTATATCATTCTTAAGATGGAGACCAAAACTGAAAAGCTTACTCCAAATGGGGTTCTACCAAACTTCAACTTCTATATAAAGACAGAAGAACCTTCTTTCCAGTATCTTATTCTGCCGTGCTAAGCACAAAAGTGGTATCTGCAGTCGAGCTCAAACTGAGATATAAGGGCCCTGCTCCACATTAGCGGAAAACGTGACAGAAACCGAAGGCAGAAACCGAAAATCCGGGTACTTTCCATAAGAACAACCATTTAACCCATTTTACGTTTCTGCTTTACGCTCGCGTTTTCCGCTGATGTGGAGCAGGGCCCCCCAAACTCCACGTAAGCAGAAAATCGACGGAAACAGAATGCAGAAACTGAAAAAACAGGTTTTTCCAATTTCTGCTGGGCAGAATCGCGGCAGACTCGGAAGTAGAAAATTTTCAACTTTTCTGCCGCTGCTCGCGGATTCCGCTTTTTAACAGCCAATAGGAGCTCGTCTTCAAGGAGCTCTTCCCATCGGATCCGCACTGCTCTTCTGCTCTAAAAACTACTTGTTCGGCGGAAACTCAACTGAAACAGAAATTCCGTTTCTGTATACGCTTTCGGTTTTCTGCCCATGTGGAGTTCGGGCTTAACTCTTTAACCCATTTATGCCTGTCATTTTTTTTCCCAAGATATTTTGTATACTGGTTACAAACAGTGTTTAATGGACAGGAAAAATAATAAAAAAAAATATAATGCAAAAAAAAAATTATTAAGGAAAGAAAAATCGTCCCTTAAAAGTTACGATAGAACCCAGAGGGTACATACTTTTTTTACTAAATTTTTTTTCTGCTTACAATATAATATTTAAAAAGATAAAATCAGCAATTAACATTAACTGGGAAGCTGGGAATAACTTTGAAAACTTAGCTTTTTTTCTTGAGATTGTGAACCATGTCATTTTTGATAAAGATCATATGAAAACTGCTACAGAACACACTTTACAATGGTTATTAGCTGCAATCTGTTACTGACGAATTGAAACAATATCAAGGTACTAATTGAACACTATTATTTGGTTGAAATGTTCATTTTGGGGAAATTCAGACCCTTTTTTGGACCGTCCCTAAAAAGGGACGCTAGGCATTAATGGGTTAAAGTTTTGCGCCACCATGCATTTGATTCAGATGAAACTTTTTCAGAATTTTTTTTTCAATATTTCCCATTCTCAAATAACTATATAATTTTGTATTTAGGTAAAATACGTCACAAAGAGCCACCTGGTGGCGATAACTCAATTTTGTGAAAAAAAGTGCAGATACGACTTTTGTACTTAGCACGGCAGTATTGGCTTTCATACTAGCTATACAGCTCTTGATTAAATTGAAGTCCTGATTTATTAAGACACCCAGAAGTATATATATGAGTACATTCTTTTTTTAATAGAAGAAATTAGTTTGACAAAAGCTTCAATATAAGAATCTTACCCATGCGATATCCAATTTATAAACTGTTTTCACATATAATGGTATCATTAGAATTAAGCTAAACGACCAGTATACTGCAATACCCACAGCAACATAAGCCCATGTAGGGTACGAAAATAAAATGAGACGCCAAGGAATGGGTTGCCGCTGTAAAAAAATAGCAGAGAAATATAGTTATTAGAGTAACATTTTAAGAGTAATATAACTTTATCAGTAAAAACCTAAAAATAACCTCATTAAGTACACAATAATAATCTAAATTGATGAATAACAATGTACTAGTTACTCTTAGCGAGTAAAAAATATCAGTCAAATATCAGTGACAGTAAGAATAAGTGGTATTTTCGTTTACAATTTTAAGGTATTTTCTTGCTGTGTGTTATGATACAGTGGTTCCTGATGTTCGAATATATCACAATAAAAAGTCGAAGTTTTAAATTCCGGAAATATAGTGCAAATATATGCATAACAAATAAATGATTTACTCACTGCGTTACAACGTTTAGTGACTGTATATTCACTTTTTTTTTATCAAAAAAATTTGAATTTACTGATTATTGGAATTATATAAAGGAAAATTTCACACCTCCATTTTCATGACTCCTCTGCAGTGACTGTAGTATGTCAAAAAGAGAGTAAAGCCGAAATCTTTCTTTAAATAAAGCCAAGCAATGCACCATAATATTCCAATTCCACCTGCAATCAAAACACCAAAATTTAAATATTTCAAACAAAATGCTAGTATTATATACACCGCCAACTCGGCCATTTCGATCAATGGACTGCATTTTCGCGCTAATTGTGTGCTTATCAGCATGGAATACGAAGGTAGCCGAGATGGAGGCAAAAACCCTCTTATAGAGCAAAGAAAGCGAAAAAAAACTGGTAGCTAATATGAAATTAGAATACCAGCGAGCAACCGCACATGGGAACGGTACAACTCGTAAATTTTAACGCAGAGCTCGGGTATAAAGCAGCTCTATAAGAGGATTTTTGCCTCCAACTCGGCTACTTTCGTATTCCATGCTGATGAGCGCACAATAAGCGCGAAACTGCAGTCCATGGATCGAAATGGCCGAGTTGGCGGTAATTGCATGTTCCTGCCTTAGCCCTTGCTTAGGGGCGGTTACTCACTGCTTTATAAAATGCAAGTAACTTCACTGAAAGATGAAACAGATTTCAATAGAACTGCACATACTATTTATTGCATTTTCAAACTTCCATTTGGAGCCATCTATTGCATTTTCGGATAGCATAAAATTTTAAAAATAATATGCTAAGATCACTCAGTGGATATCGATTAAAAGAATAATCCGCTACTTTTCACTACGTCAAACCATACTAATAAGCTCCTATGACCCAGAATTATGGAATTACCTCTTTTTGTGAGAAAAAAAAGCTATTCCTTTAAACTTATTTAAGCAAATTATCTATTCCTTAAAACGTGCTCTACTTTGCATTGTTATTTCTTTATACACTGTAACTTTCAAAAAAGTTTTTAATTTTTACATTTTTAAAAAGATAAGTCATCTTAACAATTTCCCTTTGCCTCATTTTCCCCCAGTAATTTCAAGTGAGTTCAACTCATCAAGTGACCAACTTACCTGAAATGTAAAAGGCAATTCTCCAGCCGAAGCCGGGATTGTAATCACAGATCACACCAGAGAGGATGGTTGCAAGAAATGCCCCAAACGGAAAAGCACAAGTAGTGTAAGCCATGAAAGAAACCAGACGATTCACAATCACCCACCTGCCCATCATAACGCTGAAAGATGGAGTGATTACGCCCTAATGGAATAAAATTTGCTTATTTTAATACAGGATCATTCCATGAAAATGTCAACCTCAGCCGAAGAAGAAAAAAATACCGAAGTAAAAAAAGTATCAAAAAATAAATGAATAAATACATAAAAAAATCATACAACATAAGAAGTTAAAAAAATTGAAGAAGTATTGTAATTATCACTAAGATTAGCCGTAATAAATAGTTTGTAGTGTGTCTATACTGCTTATTATTCGATGGTTACGTTAGTCACGTTACGTTAGTCACACTCCATCTTGAGTAAAAGTGACACTCAAGACTAAAAACAATTAAGATTTAATAAATGTGTTTTATGTTTTTAAAAGCCAACTTTCCACATTTTGCAAATATATCATTCAATTTTTAACACTTGCTTAAATTTGAGAAATTTTTGCCTCACAACATGAGCATTCATTTTCAGGGTTGCAAAAATGTTGCGTTAGTCACACTGCTCTTTTGGTTGAAAAAATATCTACTGTCAGTAATTTTGTTTTAAATTCTTAGCAGAAATGATACATAGATACCATGTACATTGTAAATCCACCAGCATAACTAAAAAATATTTTTTATCCTTTAAGTTACAAGTAAACACAGTTACAAAATCAGCTCTGAATGTTACGTTAGTCACTAAGGAATGACCCTACAATGAAATTAAAAAATACTTTCATTACTTACACTGCTTTGCCCTACTTTTCTTCGTGGCTCTCATTATCAGGTGTAAATTGCTCATGTTCTCAACAAAATATCCTGATTAATAACTAGACAGAATTAAAAATGAATCAATGGGGCAGACATTTTCCCTCATACGTAACACCTCTGTATCTGTACCTCAGAACCAGACTATACTCGGTTACTTTAAAATAGGCGCATCAAGTTTAGAAATTTTGCGTCGTCTCCATGGAAACCGTACGAAAGAAAACAGCTCCACTCTTTTTTTATGCACTGCTGTTGACTTGAGGCATTTCATTTGCTTTACGTTTATCGAATTAGGCTTGCGCTTATATTCATATTCTCATATCTCAGTTATTTCTACACGTTTTCTAACAAATCTTGGCACACATAAATAAAGCACACATTTGTTAGAAAAATTTGTGCTCTATTCACGTTGCTTTTTCAATAGAATAATATTTTATACACAAAGCAATTCTAACCGTTGGCATTCAACCATTGTTGCAAAAACTAAGTGGGGAAAAAGTCCATAGCGCCGTAACTATGACAATCATCAGGGGAAAAGTGCGGAGAGTGGGAAATTAATTTTACTTTGAGTCGCCAGCTCTCGTTACACTGGGTTGTGACATAAGTCCACATACAGCGATTTGCACTTTATAACTGCACTGTATGTGAAATATTATTCCGTTTTGGACCATGAGATCGTTATTCTATAAAAAACATTCCTTCAGAATTGTTTAGCAGTGTTAAAAGAGCCCAAGTTCTATCCTTTGTATGCCTCGGGCAAACATACTGCACTGATATTTCACATACAGTATAACTTCACTGTATGTGAAATATTATTCCGTTTTGGACCATGAGATCGTTATTCTATAAAAAACATTCCTTCAGAATTGTTTAGCAGTGTTAAAAGAGCCCGAGTTCTATCCTTTGTATGCCTCAGGTAAACATTTCCACCCTCTTCTGTGAAGGAGTCGTAATGTGACTTACGTTAGTCTTTGAAGAACAGATATTTCATTTCAAACCGTAAATTAAAAAATTTTCCGTCGAAAAATTGCAAGTATATACGTAATTTCTAAAGGGTTTTTTTCCAATTGACCTTTTGAAGAAAACTATGGAGCTGTCACGTGTGGGACAAAATGTCTAATTTTCTGCGGAATGGCCCATAATGTGCTTCTTTTTTGAAACTAACGCTAAAACATAGTTTGAAGGAAAGCAAAGTGTATGGCAAAAACATTTTCAGCAACACAATAGATTTGGAGGATAGATTTATTTAATTAAGAATCCAAAAGCGCGTCCCGCACGTGACAGGTTAACTTCATTTAATAAATAACAAAGAAAATGAAAAAAAATGTTTACTTAGAAATTCACAGAAATAAAAAAACTCTCACTTGTCCAACTCATTTTAAACTTTTAACTGTTACTAGGTGACCCGTGCGGAATTCCGCAAAAAAAAAAAAAAAAAAAAAAAAAAAAAAAAAAAAAAACCTCTAAACTTAAAATTTAATACGACAATTTTTATTGGCTTCATTTGCACAACATCGCCATCTACTGCCGTCGTTCTGACAACTTTTCAAAGAGATCAAAGACACGTTCACTTTTACAACTACTACAAAAGTGATACCCTATATTAAAATCAAATACCCAAGGCTACTACTAAACTAAATACTAACGTTATCGCAAAACTACCATAGTATTTTGAAACCATAAAAGTTACAATTAAGGTTTACCGAGCTAAGCCTTGGCTTGAAATGTCGCATTTAAAATTGATTTGAACAACAATGTAACGATTTTAACGTTTGAGCAAAAAATTTAACTTTTTCAAACTTCAATCGCTTATAAGTCGCTTAAACGTGGATTTTCGAGATTCTCGTTACGCGGCGCGAGCGGAGAAACGTTCTAAAGAACGCATTTTTTTAAATCTTTCGAATGAAATCAAAATGGAGACGATACGACAATTATTTTGCTAGATAGAGTCAATTTTGTGCCCAAAAATTGAAGTTCGAATAAAAAACGAACCGACACTTTTTAGAGGGTGGGTCTAATTTTCGTCAATAGCCCGCGGGATAAGCTTCAAAATCATAAATTTTCTTGCAATTCGATAAAGAAATGAGCGAGTTTCGACCGGGTATAGGATTCGGCTTAGAGAAATAATATATGGAGATTGGTTTGTCTACACATAAAAATGTTTGGAAAAAATAGTCCAAACTGTCCTACACGAAAAGATAGATTCGCCCTAATACATTTGTGCAACAAAGTAACAGTAAAAATACGAATATACAAATGCGACGACCAGCAACAGGCTCTGAGCCCAACTGGGCTAATCCTAGTCAAATTATAGACCCCAATGAAGATCAATGGCCCTTTAAACCTATCTACTCCATTGCTCTTTGCTGCCTCTTCCGGTAAACGGTTTCAAGTTCCCACTACCCTGATAAAATTTTAATTTTTCCGAATTTCCAGATTAGCCTGAGATTTAAACAGCTTAAAACAATGACTACTAGTATTGCTTTTGCAGATACGGGTTGCAGGATTTCAAGGAACTCATTTTCGCAACTGATTGAAAAGCTAGTAGGTGGCTGGGGCCACCAACTTCAAGCGTCTAATACAAGAAAAAAATGTCTAAGTTTCACATCCTTTTTCAGAAGACTGCTTTTCATTCCACTTCTTGGTAGTGTTGTTCTAAATGTTTGAAATGGTAAAGTTATTTCTCCGGCATGCTATATATTTTACTTTTCAACGATTCCCCCAGAAATAGTTTGTTCAAAGCATTTGATGCTTAGAGAAATTGCTCACACTATTACATTTCTAACTATAAGTTCATAATTACTCACAAATCCCTATCTCAAAATCCCCCCCCCCCCTCTCGTTCATAAATCAAAAGAACATTATTCGAGAAACACTCGGTAACGTGAGTTTTTGTACTATTCCCCAAAAGTTGGCAAAAATTTGAAATGAGCCAAAAATCCACATCACTAAAGTTTCTCAAACATTCCTCCAAGAAACAAGAATAGAAAGAGATATTGAGACTCACATGAGCGACTCCTATTAGTCCTTGCAGAATCATCATGGCGTAGATACTCCAACTGGCAGAAACAGGTGTTACCAAATTACAAATGGATGCAACTAATACTCCTGAAAAGGCAATCCATACAGGACTAATTCTTTCGGCGAAAATTTCCGCTGGAAATATTGACAGCGATAAACCCAGGAAATATGAAGACAGTATTTGTGTCTGCTCCCGAATGCTCCAGAGAAAATTTCCATCCTGTTTTAATAATTTATAAAACTTGTATATTAAAATAGCTTATAACTGAAATTAAAAATACATGATTAACACGTTATTCAAAGTATTCAAGCAATTAAGTAGACAGCATTTAACTTTAAAAGGTAAATATGAATTTAACCAAAACTTTGCAATAATTAACAACAAAATTAATAAAATTGTTTTTCCAAGTAGGTTTTAAAAAGATTATAATTTCCACAGGAAAATGTATCTTAATAGTAAGAGTTGAATTGCTAACTATGTATTTCTTTCACTTGCATATCATTATACTGCTTCTCAAATAAAAAGCTTTAAAAACTGGAACCCGACTACAGAAAAAAGCACTAAAATGTAAGAAACTAGGTAGGTGCTATTTGATATATCATTATCTTTAGTTCTATTGGACACTGTCAGTTCTACATTAATAACATTATAATTCAATTCAAGTGCTGTAGCGTTACCATCGAAACTCCAAGCCTTCTGTCTGATTTGTGACGTCACTCACTTGAGGCCAGCGGATTATATTGGTGCTTATTATTGGCACATTTTTATTAAACTTTTCTCTGTTGGAAGATTGTTGATTTTGAAAAGAAGAAAATCAAACTTTTGGATCATATAAAGCTTTTCTGAAATGAATATCCAAAGCACAATTCTAAAAAATATTTATTTACATGCCAGTGTATTTTTTCATAAATTACAAACAGAAGATCAAGGGAGCGAAAAAATATGAGCTCTTTTTTTCTGATCAGTTTCCTCTATACTCAGAAATCGAGCTGTTTGGCATTCTTTTCCAGTCGGTCTGAAAAAATTCAGGAAGGAAAAAAATGTTACGATCAAGTAATGATATAAAGTGGCCCGATCGGTAAGGCATCGGACTCGTGTCCGGAGGGACCCGGGTTCGATCCCAGCCGATCAAAGATCCACCGTCTTGATTAATGGTGGCTGGGAGGCGTTAAAAATGTCGTGGTCACAAAGTCCTCCAAGTGAAACGATACCTCTGGGGGTGCTGGGCCTAGGGTTTGCTCGACCCTAGGTTCTGGTTCAAAATTAAGAACAGAGCGCCCTTCAGGGCCCTATCCCGGTTAAACCACGAAGCTGTGGTAGGTACGGGGGACCCTGGAGGTGTGAAATGAAATGAAAAAAAAGTACAAAACATGAATTATGCTTGTTAGAATTATTTATACTAAAATTTTTTAAACTGCCTGAC